>ML778605.1:164591-183501 GCA_009831015.1 Picea engelmannii | reverse complement strand
AAGGAAAAATCATATTGGAGCCTGAAGCCATCACTGACACAAGAATTCTCCAACTGAGGAATAGATCCATTTCAGAGTATCTCATTAAATGGAGGAAACTACCGGCTGAAGATTCCACTTGGGAAGATGAGTCTTTTATACAAGAGCATCCAGGTTACTCAAGCGTTGCGGACAAAACTTGTCTCAAGGGGAGGGGCATGTTAAGCCCTAATATTGGTTCATTACACCTTAATTGGGGCATATTATATTAGTAATGTAATTTTGTTTATGTCGGCTTTAGGCCATTAGTTGTAATTATACCTCCTAGTCTCCTATATATACCAAGGAGACATTTTCATTTTGAATCATCCGGTACTTGAACATTTAAGTGGGTTGAAAGGAGGTTTCCCCCTCGAAGAGGCTTATTATCTAAAATTATCTCTTTTTCAAGGTGTTGAGTACTTTTTCTGAGGTTTTTCTATGCTATATTGATATTTGGTTCTTAACAGATGACATGCTTTTTGCGGGGTCTAATATGCAGGATATAAATATTCTCAAGAAGAAATTAGCAAATTCATTTGCGGTGAAGGATTTGGGTGCTGCAAAGAAAATCCTTAGCATGAGAATAACAAGAGACAAAAAAAATCGCAAATTGACATTGTCTCAAGGTGAATACACAGAGAAGGTGTTGGAGAGGTTTAGAATGCAGAATGAAAAACCAGTTAGTACACCTTTGGCCAACCATTTCAAATTAACTAAGGAAATGTGTCCCAAGACACAGAAGGAGATAGAATACATGTCCAAGGTCCCTTATTCATCAGCATTTGGCAGCTTGATGTATGCAATGGTTTGCACAAGACCGGATATTGCACATGCAGTGGGTGTTTTGAGTAGGTATATGAAAAATCCAGGTAAAGAACATTGGGAGGAAGTAAAGTGGATTCTCAGGTATTTGAGAGGTACTAATACTCATGCAATATGTTTTGGAGGTTCAGACACTTTTCTATAGGGATATGTTAATTCAGATATGGCAGGTGATAAAGATAGCAAGAGGAGCACCATAGGGTATGTTTTTACTATAGGTGGAACAACAGTAAGTTGGATTTCAAAACTGCAAAAGGTTGTTGCACTTTCAACAACAGAGGCAGAGTATGTTGCTGCTACAGAGGCTAGTAAAGAGATGATTTGGTTACAGAGTTTTATGGAGGAATTGGGAAAGAAGCAGGAGAATAACATGTTGTACTATGACAGTGAGAGTGCAATTCATCTTGCAAAGAACTCAACCTTCCATTCGAAGACAAATCATATACATTTGAGGTACCACTTCATACGATCCGCCTTGGAAGATGAACATTTGAAGTTGGAAAAGATACACATTGGCCAGAATCCTGCGAACATGTTAACAAAGGGAGTAACGAGAGAGAAACTGAGTTCCTTCTTAGTTTCAGTTGGTATTCAAGAATGAAGATGAAGATGATAAATTTTCCAAGTCCAAGAAGGTTCAGAGTCCATCATATACAACAGTGTTGGAGTTGTTGAGATCAGTCTCCAAGTGGGAGATTCTTGGTTGTGGAGCCTGATTATCTTCCTGATTCATAGGTCTTGTGTTTTTAAGTCGTATTTATACCCCATGAAGACTTTACACCCCAGAAGTATGTACACTCTTTCACACGGGGGAGTGCAGAGGGGGGTACCCCCTCTATGGGGTCCGGGGGCAAGCGAGCCCCCGAAGGAAAAATTTCCTTGTAAATATATATTTTAATTTCATTGTAATTCTGGATCATTCATTATAAGGTCATAGATCTAATGGTAGAAATAATTTTAGGGTTTTTTTCCCTAGAAGGAAACCCTCTATTATGAGGGAAATGTATTGCGGCTATGCAACATAGTGAATATTGTATTCTGAGATGAGAGACTGTGAGAGAAAGAAGAGGAAGTTACAACAGGTTTTTCTATAGGTTGTATCCCTTCATATGATAGATAATAATAAAGGAATGATGTGGAAATTTCTCTGGTGGACGTAGCCCACATTGGGTGAACCACGTAAATCTGTGTCTCTATTGTTTTATATATCTTCTATGTTTTGTTTCCGCATTTGTTTTATTTTATTGCTCTGCGGTCCTGTTTTTCTAATAGGAACCAAGGTTCTGCATTGATGAGGGGAATTGAGGAATCCCTCGGGTCCTTGCTACCAATTACTCGTGTTTGTAGTTCTTGTTATCCCCTATCCTAGGGATAACTAAGGATATTATGTCTCAAGGCCCACAGGTCCTAGACATGGAGTACCGATAGCCATGCGACTTGAGCTTCGCAGAGGGCCCATATTTTCTTCAATGCATCCCATCTATCAACATCATCATCATCCCATCTATCAGTAGCAACAACATAAATTCCACTAGCATGGTCCTAAAGTAGCAGTGGGTCTTTCTCCATGATGTAATGAGTCTGGGTATCATGGTATGTGTCACTCTGATTTTCGAAGCATTTGAATATGTTGCATTGAACTCTCCTTTATTTCATAACATTTTCTTGGAAATTATGTTCTTTAACTTGTTCATACCTGGAGGGATAACATAATTCCCTAGTACGATGGTTCCCTTTAGAATGAATTTCCACTGGGTGGGTCAATGAATGGTCATCATCCATTCCTTCCATACTTACCATTTTTCATCATTATCCCTCTCATCTTCCCCTACCTTGGTTCGGGAATTAGGTTTTTCACACTAGGAAGGGTTGTACCTTGCCTTGTGGGAAGAAGGGGATAAAGGCCCAGAGGGTAAAAGTAGCTGGCAATATTTAAAAGCCAATATAAAACGTTTGAGATGTTTTGCCCATGGACTCCTGAGAAAGAAATAAAAGGATTCTCAGTAAGAAAAGGGGACCCATAAGATAAATAAAACTCAAGGTCTAGTTAGTGGATGGGAGGTCTCATCATGAGATGGCCTATTAGGTCCATGGGAATGTAGTGGTATGACACTACCATCTATTTGGTCACCAAACTAAGGTAGTGGCTCTTGGTGGCATATCCAAGAGAAAGGGGGTCTCATCACAATCCAACCTTCTCATTTCCATGAAGTGCTTGTGGGTAACGATGTCACCTCTGGTCACCATGCCAGGACAATGTCCCCCAACTTTTACCTTGAAAATAACAAGCAATAAGACTAATAATAAAAAGAATTGAATGGGATAGGAAACAATGAAATCCATGATAAGGTGCAACTTTCCCTCTACAAAGGTACCCACATGCAAGACCTACATTTTCATGTTATCACTACACCCTCTACCCAAACACTTCCCCTACACCATTTCACACACTTACATGATCTAGATTGGTTCTCACCTAGGAAACACCCCAAACTTGAGGAGGATTATCCCAATAGGGCATCCTAAGAGCCTCTCCAAACCTGACTTGTTAAACTGCATAACGTATTTGAGCATTTGTCTGGGTAAAGGGTGTTTGATGCACATGTTTGGGTAATTTGATTATTGGAAGTGATTGACATATCTATGATCCCTATGAATTATTATCACATGGAGGGAATACTTGTTTTTACTACAGGACCATGCTCGATGGACTTGTACATATGGGGAGATGATTAGCTTGGACCTCCATGGGGATGAAATCCTGCAGATGGATGTTGTGACCCCAACCAGGGGTAGAGAGATGTCAGAGCCTTGCACCATGGAAAATAAAGTAGATTTCACCAGAGACACTTTGGCAGACCTAGACCCAGGGGGGTCTTTCTCTTCCACCCAGACGTTTGCCTTGGGAGGCCCATGATGTCACCATTGTGACCCTAGATGTCACCCAATGCTAGGATTGGCATTATGAAGGTAGTTGTGTGCTAATTGGCATGTGTGGCATCATCTAGGAGCCTGAAAATCCTAACGTTTTTCAGATGAGACCCAACATTTCACCCAAGAGACTCAACGTCACCCTAGAAGGGCATGACGTCACCTCTAAAGATGATTTTAGGGTTTAATTACTTGAATTTGTGTAAAAACTGGATTTTTCATGTAATTTGGCTATGTCAGCCTTTTGGTGACCTAAAATTAATCAAAGGTCATGATTATTGTATAAATAGAGAGATAAAACTATCATTTTTTGGATCATTCACTCATCACACAAATGGTGGTCTGAAATTCGGCCATATTTAAGGTTTCTTGGCTGAAATTTAGTGGTGCGCACTTCTTGGAGGAGGCATTTCTTGGTGTACTTTGGCAATTTTCATGTGGAGGATATTCAACTAGGATTTTTTCTTGATTATTCTTGGTGAAGTAAGTGGAAAATATGCATTTATTTATTGTGAATGAATGCTTATGGTTAATTTTACTTGTTTGATGTCTAATATTATGAAATTGCTTGCTTGAAACCCTAGGGGAAAGACATATGTTATTATCTTTTTCTCTATAGTCTTCTATGTGCTAAAATTTCTTGAAAGGAACCTATATTGAAGTAGATACTAGAGCCCTACCATTTTAGCACTCTAGTAACCCTAGTTGCATATTTTATTACAATTTGTTCAAGTAAAGGAGAAATCGCTAGGGCCTAACCTTTGTTACTTTATAGCAATTGTCTCTTGGAGATGGATTTTTTAGGCCTTGGGATACCAACACCTTTCTTATCCTCTCCATCCCTTTGACATGTCATTATTATTTATATTTTTCCTCTAAGATGTTTTGCCACCATTATTGACTCCATTACCCTAGAAAGACACTAGTCTACCATTTACAAGTGTTGATTGATCAAAAAAACACTCAAACCTTTATCCTTGAAGCTTTTACTGACATTTGTTAACCCTAAACTAGACTAACTCCTTAGATAACTTGATTTTGTTGCAAAACATTTCTATAGACATAATAATCCAAGCCAAAATTTTCACATTCACCTACATAACTCACACTTACATAATCCGGAAATCACTTGTGACAATTGCCAGTCAATCTACTAAATAAGTGTTGAGATTGCATAGTGTTTTCTTGCACTTTTGACCACTAGAATTTGTTGTTGTTGAAAAATATTTCTATAGCCATCTAACTGCAGCAAATTCTCTGCAAAAGTGACTTGTTTTTCTAGCTAGACATTGCCAAACTTGCTTATGACAAGGTTTTATTATTCAGCTAGGTTAAAGCTATTTCTTCTTGTTATTTTCAAGCACTTTCAAGGCATAATTATTGTGGTTGTTATTAAATATTAATTGATGTTATAAATTGTTGCATTGTTGCAAATTCATATCAGTTAGCTTACTTTTTGAAGGTTCATTTTCTTATGAAGAACTAACATCATTTCGGTACTTGGAAAGTGCCCCTTTTTATCTTGTTGTCTTGTTTTGGGCAGGTACACAACATTATTTATTTGCTTCATCTCTATAAGACATAAAGAACCCTTTAATTTGAGTGATCTGTGAGAGGGGAATGGTTTCCTTTTGATTTCTTTCTTTAGCCTTCTCAAACCCCCCAAGTCACCAGGGATGTCTCCCCTGGGGTAGTCTTGACATACTCCTAAATAGAAAGGGATTTCCTATTAAGGTGACAATGATAGGTTACTCCCAATTACACCAATTATGTATCCACTTTCCTTGGGATTTTGAGAAAGTAAAAATTGTGCGATAATAGTTCTCATAGATTAATAGTTACTTGTTCATTAAACATAATCTATGTGTGACATTATAACATCATATGTGAGCCATACATTCATCATAAACTATAAAACATCATAAATTGCAACCACATCATAACACATAGATTTACATGGTTCACCCAACTTGGGATACGTCCACAACGATTGGATTCTTGTATTATCCATCAATAACTTTCTTACAATTGTGCACTGTGCTACAATATATGCAACAGTAACATCATCACAAACCTACCTAGACATTTTGTTGCAGTGTGAGTTCACTCCTCAGTCATACCTCCGATTTATTCCTTCTCTCAACTCCCTTAGCAAAATCACTAGGAACTTACCCACACCATATCTATGACTTTATCCCAAAGAACCCTTTTATATATTTATATATAACAATAGGGATGAGCCCATTACAAAAGTAGACAAAGTGTCCCCCAAAAACCTGTTACAAAAGTGGAAAAAGTGTCCCCAAAACACAACGATTTATAATTGTTTTCCACATTTTACGCAGTGATCTATCGTGCATCCTTTTGTCACACTTTTTTACTCCTTGAAGTCCACTCCCGTCGTGCACTCTTGTCCATCTTCTAATTTCCTTTTACCCTTCAACTTCCTTTTGTCTTAGATCCCAAAACTTATCCAAAATGCCTCTCCAACAACCATCTTGCATGAGGATTGCTCCAATGCATTTCCCTAACACATCACATTCTAGGACAAAAGTTTTGGTGAAGTTAGGTAGTGCTAGGATAGGAGTAGTGCACATAGCCTATTTCAAGGTTTGGAAGGATTGATCAACTGTTGGCTTCCAACTGAAAGAATTATTTTTTTAAGGAGAGCAGTCAAAGGGGCCGCACTTTTTCTATAGTTCTGAACAAACTCGCGATAATATATCGTTAAACCCAAGAACCCACACAATATTTTAATAGTTTTAGAAAGAGGCCAATCCTTCATAGCTTCAATTTTCTTAGGATCCACCCATACACCATCCTTTCCTACAATATGACCCAGATACTTAACTTTTGAGGTGCCAAAAGCACATTTAGATTGTTTGAGAAAATGTTTGTGCTTAGAAAATAGATGGAGAACTTGATCCACATGGATGAGATGAGCTTGCCAAGTTTTACTATAGATGAGAATATCATAAAAAAAAAACTAAGACAAAATGAAGGAGTAAAGGATGGAAGACATGATTCATGAAACTTTGAAAAGTGGATGGGGCATTAGATAGGCTAGAGGGAATGACCAAGAACTCATAGTAACCCTCGTGAGTTCAAAAGGTAGTCTTAGGGATCTCTTCCTCTTTCATATGTATCTAGTGGTATCCAGAACAAAGATCAAATTTTGTAAAGTATTGAGCACCACTTAATTCATCCAAAAGGTCATCAATGCCATGAATGAGAAATTTGTCTTTGATTGTGAGTTTGTTAAGGGCACAAAAATCAGGACACATGCATCAAGTGCCTTATTTCTTGAGTACCATGACTACTGGAGAAGAATAGGAGCTATGACTAGGACAGATAACATCGACTTCTAGAATTTCTTGAACAATTTTCTCAATTTCATTTTTTTGGGTGAAGGGATGAAGATAAGGGTGAACATTGGGGGGCAGAATGCCTGGTACTAGAGGAATGTAATGATCATGGGCACCATGGGAAGGGGGAAATCCATGGGGAGGGTTAAGAATAACTTGGTGTTGATAGATTATAGATTGGAGATCAAGGTGCATAGAGGGTGTCTCAACGACGTGAATGGAATGGAGTTGGACAATAATACCAAAATAACCTTTTTGAGTAGATTTTCCATTCAATGGGATATGATGATCTCATGTGAGCCTATTGTGATGCCTTGGAATTTATATTGTTGTCCCTCATGTTGAAATTGCATGGTGAGGTCCTTCAATTCAATGAGGATGGGGCCAAGAGTGTGTAACCATTCAACACCAAACACAATGTCACAACCTCCAATGTCAATAGAAAACATATTTGATTTCAGTTGGTACTAACCAATTTGTGTGACCCTGCCCATGGGGTCCAATCCATCAAATTTGTTCACCTCGACTCTAGGAATACGGAGTTCTCAATGAGGTTGATTCAAATGAAAGTCTTGGTAAAGGAAAGAGTTAGAATATTCATGGTGGAAGGATTTTCATAGGAGGCAGGGACCTGGAATTTACTCATGGAGTGGTTCATCTTGGTCGAGAGGGAGTCTATGGACTGTTTCAAACCTCTCAGATCAGTTTTGAGGGTAGTAGTATCATATTTGAGGGTATCATTATCAGAGTTGAGAATAGAAATATTGGAAGTGAGGTCTTGGATGGAATTATTGTTTTGTTCATTGTCGGCAAGCAAGTTATTGAGTTCTTGGTTGTGTGTGTGAGCCATTTGGGGAGAAGCAAAAAATGGGCAGGTGGGTCAACACTAAGTTTTTTTATAGATGAGGGGTGTCATGTAGAACAAGGAGAAGAGAGGAGGTAAATGGTATAGGTGGAAAATAATGGTGTCAGGAAGGGTGGATGGGTCCACGGAAAAAAGGCTTACAAGTGATAAGGACTGTTGTGATCAGGGCGAAGAGAGGGATCAAATGGAATAGGTGGAAGATAAGGGTGTTGGGTGGGTCCACAAAAAAAAAAGTCTTACAAGTGATAGGTACCACTATGATCAAGGTGAAGAGAGGAATAGAATGGGATAGGTCCCAAATAAGGGTGCTAGCAGGACCACTATACTGATTTTTTTGCTCTTCTAGATTTATACTCCGATCTAAAGAACACTGTAGTGATGAAATTCCCAAAGTGTTAACAAGAAAAGGTGTGTAGGAATTTCGCAAACCAAAATGTAGGAGCAAGGGTTGTGCAACAAGATATCTCTTTTGTTCCTCTTATGTTTTGTTCCTTTTCGACAGTTAAGGTTTTTAGGGTTCCTACAAACAAGGGTTTTCCCTGTTCTATAGCACTTTGATATACATGAAAGGATGAATAGTAGTACTCATCCCAATATCTTAGGGAACCAACTAAGGAGATTCGACCATACCCTTAGCCGTACTACCCGATTACCCAAGTACTAGAGAGTATCTTCACAAATGTTGTTCTAGATGTCACTATAACAGTCAGGTGACCAATCAACTAATATAGAGTTGGTTTCAAGAGACATAGGGGACTCCCTATATACTTGATGGTACATGGGAGTGATGGTCATGTACAAACTTTGTCTGATATGATACTACTCGAAGGGGTACCGACATAGGTTGCAGAGCTTTCCAACAAGGTGAAACATTTGTTTCAAGTAACCCCATGAAACCATCTATATTTCCTATGTGCAGTCTTCCCCAACCACAATTTTACCTATTGAACGATAGATATCTATGCTTTAAATATGATGACAATACACGTCTCTACCCTAAAAAAGAATTACCCACAATTTTTGTAGAGGAAATAGCTATGATACCACTTGTAAGGTACCATATATATTATAATAACCAGAAACATAAATATTGCAACAAATACTAGTGAAAAAAAAAAACATAGAGAATAACAACACCAAAAATGATACCTTTATTAATAGAAATCCAAGTTCACTTAACTCTTCGACGGGGCAAAATCTAGCTAAGTAGATATATATTACAATAATTCTCAAGACCAGAATTTATTATGCCTTCTACTCTTATTTACACCAATTATACCTTCTAAAGAACATTCTAGAGGAAGATCTTTCTAGAAGTAGAATCTTTTATTAAGTCTTCTTACATTAGACTTGTTCACATTAATAAATAGGCCTTATTAACTAATGTCGACCTTTATTACATGAAAAATATATTATTCTACCTACGTGAGGGGTTATGGAGGTTAAGTCCCTAACATTTTAAAAATCTCAATTTCATATTTTTTGTCTTTGTGTTCGAGGTTCTATGTGAGCTTAGGTTTTAGAATCCCTAAAAATTGGTATCAGAGTCGTAAGGAAAATGGTCAAAGAGGTTGTTGGTAAGGATATATTGTGAGAAGAGGTCGTTGGTAAATTCATAGAGGTCATTGATAAGTTGAGCCCATGAGAAGAGGCTCACGGTTCACTGGTAAAGTTGCAGAGGTCATTGGTAAACCAAACCCATGAGAAGAGGTCACTAGTAAATATGCAGAGATCACTATTAAGACAAGCCCATGAGGAGAAGAGGTTGCAAAAGAAAAAACTTTATCGAGTTGTGTGCAGTAAGGAATCTGGCATGGAGGTCAAAGAAATGCAAGAGTGATGGTCGATGATGATGAAAAGAGAGACATGGATTCCATAGTATAGATCTAAGATGATTGTTTAAAATGTGAGTGGGGTCTAATTAAGCAATGTCAGGATATTGGTTGAGTTGGTTCCAATGATCATTGAGACAATGATGTTTAGTGACATGGAGAAATTGAACGGGGATAATTTTTCCCTATGGAAATCATAGATGGAGGATATATACTAATTTTGAAGGATCAATATTTGTCAATTGAGGGAGTATCAAAGAAATGCTCATAAATGACAAATGAAGATTGGATCAAGCTAGACAGAGAGGCCATTTCCTCAATTTGTCAGTGTCTAGAAAATAATGTCTACTTTAACATGGCCAAAGATAAATCAACAAAAGGTCTATGGAAAAATTTGCATGATCTATATGAGAAAAACATAGTATCGAATAAGATTTTCTTAATGAAGATATTGTACAACCTTATGATCAAGGAGGGTGCTTCAGTAGAATATCAATTAAATGAGTTCAAAATAATTACCATCCAACTCACCTATGTTAAAATTGTTTTGGATGATGATATTAGAGTCATCCTACTAATGTTCTCCATGTCGAACCATTAGGAGAACCTGATTGTAGCTATGAGCACTTCAACACCTACAGGAACCATGAAGTTTGATTGTGTTTATAGCAACTTAATGAATGAGGAGTTGTGAAGTAAATTAATCATATAAAATCAAGGAAGAGAAGCACTAACTATAGATGATTGTGATAGGTGTTAGAATAAATATTTTTAGGGTAAAACTCAGAGTTTGTCTAAAGTTTGAAAAGTCATGCCACGGTCTTGGGAATATCAAGGCATTCCTAGATGAGTCATAGTTAGTGTGTCAAGGTTTATGAGATCAACAATTAAATAAAGAGTGACTTGAATGTCAGTAAGGGGTCTAGCCATAAGTTGGGTTATAGGGTGTATTGTATTTCTCATAAAACACCATCATAAAAAGAAAATATTCAAGAGTTTAAAATTCCATCGTACCCAAAGTTTTGTAATGGTCTTTTTTTCCTATGTCTAGAGTCATCTAACAAAAGTGGGAAATTATGTGCTAAGGTCGAGTCATAGGTTAGGGTGAATGTCATGTCAAAGAGTATCATGGTTCATCATCACCTCTCATGAGGTCAGAGAAGGGACAATCATGACACTCCATGTCATTTGTCCCATTGAAAACTTCAAACATGTACGTGTTGCGCAAGTTCGCTGCAAAAATTCCTTAATTTTCTTTGAAACATCTTGTCACCTTGGATAAGCGCTTCCCATTTCAAATTTCACTCCTTATCTATTTAGGCATGTATATTGGCAACATTTTTGTCTTTCTTCATTTCCTTCATGACTTGTGCATAATCCATAGCCTCTCGAACAAGCTCCAAAACTCTCTACTACATAAACGATCACCCTGCTACACAAATCTTGTGTAAACTCCATTCGCTACACAAACCCCGTGTGTTGCGATTTGCTATGCAAATATCTAATATCTTTTTTGTTGCACACTATTCATTCATTTCAATCACTTTCTAAGAGCCTTTCTTGGATCCCATTACAAGTTTAGCCTCTGAAAGAATTCGCCTTTCATATAACTAGGTTTGCTTCATTCTAGCCAAACCCTAGCTATCCTAGTTTGTTGTGCAAGCTTGTATGTTGAGCATGAAGGTTTTTCTTCTTTGAGAAGTCTGAAATTCACTTTTGCAAGGAAGACATCGCAGAACCATGGATTCAAAGGGAAAGAATCAATACAAGGGAGGAAACGTGTTTAGATATGAACCCCAAGGGTTGGTTCTGGTGAACTCAAACCTTGCATAAAGGGTGTCCTTTGAGTAGGTTGGATGTATGAGATTCTATGAAAACGTTTAGGGGTATAATGTGCAACTAACCAAGTAGTTTTCTCTGAACTTAAATGGTGTCAGCACAACCATTTCAGGGGTCACCTTTCCAGTATCAAAAGAAACCATATCAGTTGCTACAGAGATACCTATATAGGGAGAGAAGTGGTTTAAAGATACGCCCTTAGATCCTTTGTTTTATACTGATTTTATCAAACCTAAGTACAAAAAGAAGAAAATTGGTGCCACCGTCCCCAGGGAATATGTTTTGGAACATTATGAGAATCTTTTGAGGGTAATCCATAACTAATTTACTTGTGAGGGCAGGTTTGACAGGGTATATCAATACCATATAAGGCTCCTTATGCATTTCACAGGGAAAAGACGCTTAAACTTACCTTTCTACCTATATAGAAGCCTGGGGAAAATGGCATACAAAGTCCAAGCTAGGGTTGACCAGCTAAAGAGTAGCCTATTCCACTTTTCCTTAGTGAAGCCGTTGGTGGTTGAAGAGCTTATAAATCCAAACAGGGACTGGGATTCTTTCTTGAACTCAACAAACATTTCCTTGGATCCTAAAGGAGATACCCCCTTGTTTTTTTAGAAATAGACATCTAATATTTTAGGGGTGAAAGGAGGAGGTGATTCTAAAAAGGGAAAACAAAAAGAGATTGAGAATCCATCACCCAGTCAACCAGTTTTGACAAAAAGAAGAAAACTACAGTTCACCGACAAACCCAAGGAGACACAGGCTCCCAGTAAACCACTCACTAGGTCATCTTCTAGGAGGCTTCTGATACCCACAGTTCAGATAGAGTTTGTTGAAGTTGCATCCCAGGAGATGGATGAGAAGAAAGTGAAAAAAAGGGATAAACATACATATGTCAAAGAGATGCAACAACAACTCAAGAAATCTCAATATGTTATATCCCAATTCTACCATGAGAACATGGAATTGAAAAGGAATCTAGCAAAGAAGACTCCTGAAGCAAAAAAACAACAGAGCAAAGCAGTCCCTATGAAAGAAATGTCAAAGGGAAGGAAGGTTGGGAAAATCCTTGAGACTATATTTGCATCCAATCCCACATCACCTCTGACAAGATCCTCAACTAGGAAGAATAGTCTATACATATAGGGAAAGCAAGTAGCAAGTGAAAGACCTCCTACTTCACCCACAGAAGGAGAAAAGAACATAATATAGCTGAATAAGCAGCTAAGAAAAGCTCAAGATCAGATCATCAATATCAAGTAAGAAAAGAGAATATCAGAGGAAGGAATCATGAAAAATTACAAGGAATGCAGACCATCCATAGATAATGCATATGCAGTCCTTTCTAATGCTCGGTCAAATTTGAAGAGGAATGCATCTTTGTTCAGGCAGGCGGGAAATTTAAAGAGACAGAACATATCATTTAGAAAATAAAACATGACTTTAATATTACAAGTGAAATTGGATGAAGAACGTAAGGACAAGCTAAATTGTCTTGCTGAAATTGCAGAAATATGCATGAGAAAGCCTTATTTTTTGTCCTTTTTGAGTATGGAACCATGTCAAAGTTTTGTTTACATCATCAAACTTGTGGAAAACATACATTTGTGTTGGTGAAGGGTTGTTTCACCAAGGTGACACGAAATATTTGTTTTTCACAGTTTGTTGTCTTAACTAATAAAAAGTCATACACATCACTTGCATAGCGAATATTCGCTACACAAATGTTGTAAGCTCACCTGGAAAAAAAAGGAGGATAAATGATGAAAGGCATACAAGTTTTTAGGTAGAGGCATGGTTCCCAGTTGTTTGTTGCCACCTGGATCCACATGAGCAACCACAGAATGGACATTCTCTACGCAAATGTTGCATCCAACACTTGCACAACAGTAACCAAAATTCGCTACGCAAGGGTGGCATAGTTGTCCAACAATGCACATGATGACTCAAGGCACCCCCTAGATGGACCTGATGACTCATCACAACCACATGGTCAAATTATTCTCAATATCTATGATACTTTGGTTATGTTATGATTGGAAAAATCATATTTTCTATTTTTAGTAAATCTTGGAGTTGTTGTTCTCCTTGAAAGCAACTAGATCCATGATTCTAGGATGTAGTAGTTCGACCCCTAGAAGCCAAGTGTGGAATTAGTTTTCTATATATGTTGATTATTTTCATGTAAAGAGGGTCGATTTGGCAGAAGTATGGACATTTTTATCTTCATTGTAATTTTCTGAATCTGATAGAAATACAAATGCAGCAATCCTAAACTCTTTATGAAAGATATTCTAATGGTGGTGATCTGAATATTGTTCTCTTATCTTTGCATGTATTTCTTGTATCTTTACTTTTATCTTCACTTTAATTTTGTTTAAATTGGGTAATTAAGGGTGTAGAATTCATCGAATGATGCTCTAGAATTAAGTTATTTAAACTTTGTTTATCTTCTTAACTAAGGTTAGAATTCATCTTTCATGGTGCTCTAATTATGTTATGTGTTTCTATTCCTCTTTCACCCTACATAATCAAACTCAAAACTGAAATTTCGTCACCTTATTTAGCCTTTGTTCCTCTGGGATTTCTACCTACCATTCATTGGTTTTTTTTTTTTTTTCAGAGGTTGACTCCATATCCCTAGAGATACTATACCTCCTTGCCAACAAACCTTGAAAAATCTACCTCAATCATTTAAACCTAGCCATCAAATAAAAAACAATCTATCTATCAGAGATCAAGTCTCAGAGAGAGCCCTCTCTAGTCTGGAAGGGCTAGCTTCCAGTCTTAAAGTTGGCTTGTAGGTTACCTTTGTAAGTTGTTTCCTCAGCCAAAACAATTTACTCAATGCTAACAATAGGAAAATAGATCGAAATCGTTAAGGATGTTCAAGTTCAAGAGGTAGATCAAAATAAAAAAGAGGAAGGCTCACTTATTATCACTATGGAAAACTAGGACACATGAAAAAGGAGTGGCAAGTCTTGAAGAAAGAACAGAAGGATAAAAAAACTAGCCATGACAAATAAAAATTCAGCCATCACAAATGAAGGTGAGACCACTACTGTAGTTTCAGATGGTGAAGTTTTATTTACTGTTTCAATGGAAGATGCATGTTATTATACACCCATCTATAACATTGATTGGATTCTTGATTCTAGGGCATCTCACCATGTTACCTCAAACAAAGATATTTTTTTTGCATATAATTTTGGTGATTATGGTAAAGTGCATTTGGTAAATAATCACTTTTGAAACATTGTTGGAGTGGGAGATGTCCATATCAAGACAAAGAATGGAAAACATATTTTACTATAACAAGTTAGGCACGTTCCAAATATGTGCATGAGTCTAATCCCTATGGGACGATTAGATGATGAATCTTGCTCCACAAGTCTTGGAAAAAGTAGCTGGAAAATTAGTAAAGGGGCATTAATCATGGCTAGAGGATCCAAGATAGGAACATTGTATACATTAAGAGAAATAGTAGAAAAATCAAATGTGGATATTGTTGCAAAAGAAGAAATCTCTATATATTTATGGCATAACCATCTTGGTCACATGACCGAGAAGGGCCTTAAAATTATTGTTGGTAAAAATATGCTTCCAGGTTTGAAATACTATAATCTTGACCTTTTTAAGCATTGCATATATGGTAGGAAAAAAAGGGTTTGATTTCTTAGAAGTGGCCATGAACAATTTTGTTTTTATCAGAATTGACACATTCTGATGTGTTTGGGCCAGTAAACATTAAGTCAATAGGAGAAGCCTCATGCATCATCACATCCATAGACAATGCATATAGGAAGGTTTGGGTCTACCCTGTGAAAAGCAAGGGTGAGGTATTCAAGATATTTCAGAAGTTTCATGTGTTACTGTCAAAAGAGAAACTAGTAAATTTCTCAAGTGTTTGACGACGGATAATGGTGGAGAATATTGTTCCAATGCATTCAAAGAGTATTATAAAAATTTTGGCATAAAGCATTAGAATATTGTCCCTCTTACTCCTCAACAGAATGGTACTGGAGAAATAATGAATCATACTATGATGGAGAAGGTGAGGAGTATGTTGCCAAAATATAGATTGAATTTTTTTTTTTTGGAACAAGTAGTAAAGATAGTTTTCTACCTCATAAATCGATCTCCTACTACAACTTTGGATGGTGGCATTCTGAAGAAGTTTGGATCAGTAAAAAGGTAAATTATTCTCACCTAAAAATCGTTGGATGTGAATCATTTGTGCATATTCCCAAAGAGAATAGAACTAAGCTAAATGATAAATCCATGAAGTGTATTTTTCTGGGATATGTGAATGGTGAGTTTGGTTATCAATTATGGGATCTTGTTCAAAATAAAGTTATTAGAAGACGAGATGTCATATTTAATGAGTTAGAGATGTTTAAGAAGTCTGCAAGTAATATAGAGGTCAATAAAGTTGTTGATAGGTTTTTTGAACATCAAAGAAATATTTCACTGTTGCAAGAAAATGGGTAGCATATTGAAGAACAAGTTGAAAAACAAATGGAGGATGATGAACAAGAACAAGAA
This sequence comes from Picea engelmannii, assembly GCA_009831015.1. Lineage (NCBI taxonomy): Eukaryota > Viridiplantae > Streptophyta > Pinopsida > Pinales > Pinaceae > Picea > Picea engelmannii. Next base: position 167,278 of record ML778605.1, on the reverse strand, counting down.
GAAATTCCACAACATCCATTACAAGAAGTCCAACTTGAAAATACACCACCACAATTGGCTCACTGGTCTACTAGTTCTCACAAGCCTTCAAAATGGTATCCTCCCTCAAATTATTTTTATTAACTAATGAAGGTGAACTTCATTGTTTTCAAGAGGCTTGTAAAGTTGAGAACAACAAATAATGGAAGAAAGGAATGGAGGAAGAAATTGAGTCCTTGTTGGAAAACAAAACTTGGGAGTTGGTAAAGCTTCCAAAATGAAGAAGAGACCTACAAAACAAATGGGTGTACATTATTAAGCATGAGGGAGAAGGGGAAAAGGAAAGATAGAAGGCAAGGTCAATGGTGAAAGGATTTTCTCAAAAATAAGGTATTGATTTTATTGAAATATTTTCACCTGTTGTTAAGATGTCATCCATTAGAAATATTCTTGATCTTTCCATTTCTTTAGATTCGGAGTGTGAACAATTACATGTAAAGACAACCTTCCTTCATGGTGAATTGGAAGAAGGGATTTGTATGCAACAACTAGACAGTTTCAAAATAAAAGGTAAAGAAAACTTGGATTGGAGGTTGAAGAAGAGCCTCTATGGACTAAAGCAGGCACCTCGCTAGTGGTATAAGAAATTTGATTCATTTATGTTGGAGCAATGCTTTAAAATGAAATAGGTTGATCATTGAGTCTACATTAAGAGGTATGGCCAGGAAAAGTACAATATATTATTGCTATTGTTAGTTATTGGACATTATATGAATATGATTAATAAGTTGAAGAAGGATTTGAGCAACCAATTTGCAATGAAAGTTTTGGGTCCAGCACAACAAATAATGGGAATGAATATCATACGTGACACTAGAAAGGAGAAAAAATGTTGTTGTCACAAGAAAAATATATTGAGAAGGTGCTTGATAGGTTCAATATGAAGGATGCTAAGTCAATTGGTACAGCTCTGACATCCCACTTCAAAGTGAGTGTAAATTTGTGCCCTTGTGACAACAAGGAGGACAAAATGGGTAAAATTCCTTATGCTTCAAAAGTTGGAAGCTTGATGTATGCCATGGTATGTACTCGGCTAGATATTGCACATTCAATGGGAATAGTGAGTAGGTTCCTTGCAAATCCTAGAAAATTACATTGGCAAGAGGTAAAATGGATTTTGAGGTATCTCAAAGGTACTAGTCATTATTGTTTATGTTTTGGTAATAATGATGTTGTGCTTGAAGCTTTTACATATGAAAATATGGTTGGAGATGTGGACACTAGAAAGTCCACCATTGGTTATTTATATACTTTTGCAGGTGTAACAATGTCTTGGGTGTCTAGATTGCAGAAAGTAGTGGCCCTCTGCACAAGAGAGGCAAAATACATGGTTGTAATGGAAGCCTGCAAATAGATGTTGTGGATGCAATGATTCCTAGGAGACATGTGAATAAAACGAGACAAATTTATGTTGTATTGTGATAATCAGAGTGTCATTCATTTAGAAAAAAACTCAACATATCATTCAAATACTAAGCACATTGACCTAAGGTACCATTGGATTCAACAAGTATTGGAGGAACGGAATTTTAACTTGGAAAATATCCATATAGATTAGAACCATGTTGATATGCTTACTAAAATTCTACCAAGAGACAAACAAGCATTTGTCAAAGTTTGGCAGGCTTCCGGTGACTTGATGAGCATGATTGGGAAAGGATCAATAGAAAAGAGTTCATGTACACTAACAATTTATTATCCAGGAGCCTTTATTTTACTACAAGTGGGAGAATGTTAGTTGTGAATCAAAATTAAGTCTCTAGAAACTACTAGAAATAGTTACCGCCCAACAAAGTTGAATTGGTAGTTGGGATATTTTGACACCCAAAAATTTCTAGCTTGATCTAGAAATGTATGGTTGGATATTTTGGTTTGCAAATGATTTAGATATGATCAAGCCTATTCATATATGTGTAAATATTCAATGTCGGTATGTTGTAGGGAAATAAGACGAATTGCGTGTGTGTGTAATCAATTATGTTTTGGTTATTTCCTGTTGTTTTCTCTTCTATGTTTTTATGTTGTCTCCTTTATTCCTCTGTGCATGTACTATTATTATGTGTAGATATTTGTTGGGGGATTTCAAGTCGAGTAGTACTGGGTGATTTCCAAAAGCTCGATTTCATATTTATTGCCTCTCTGTCCAAGTTTCTAGGTGAGCTCGGGATTCATAAGCCCTAACAACATGTTCAAGTTACATATCACATCTTTAGTTTTTATGTTGTTCTATGGAGCATTTGCAGTGGCCTAGAGGAAGCCATTGAGCACTTCCAGTTTCAACCACTTCTAACTTCTATGATAACCTCTATGCCAAAGAATCCAACAATGATTGCATGAGCCTCCATGTCAGGGAGTCTAACAATGCTTGCATAAGGCATACAGTGTATGCCTTATGTATTTCTCAAGATGGTGTCAGCCACATATGTCTCAAGGATAAGTGAAGCATGCCAAAGCTATATGTGAAGCATGGAAAACGGATACGTGGAGCATGGCAAAGAAATACATAGTACGAAGATTGTGAAAACTAAGTAGAACATGATTAATTCTAAATATTAATAGATAATTTGGAACATTAGATAATCATAAAGTCAAGTGAAAAATGTCATGTCAATGTAACATTAATTTCTAACATTACCTGTTTTATATTT
>ML778605.1:126576-137860 GCA_009831015.1 Picea engelmannii | reverse complement strand
TTCATAAGCTATTCACCCCTCTCTTGTGTGAATAAGCTTGGAGTTCTTTCATCCACCTTTCATCTTTTCTTGTAAGGAGAGCAAATCAGTTGAGGGCCTCAAAGAGCCTTCCATTGGAGAGGGAAGGGACCCAAGTCCTCTTTATCCATTGTGTATCTTTGGATTCCATCTATCAGACCAGCTAATACATTGGTGATATTGGTCCATTGTTATTTGTTTTTATTTTTATTTCCATGCTCATGTTTTTATTTAGTTTTTGTTTAATTCTTGTTAATAGCTTAGTTGCTTTCTTTCTAACCTTTTACATTACAACTGTCATGACTAGCAGAGCCCAACTAGGCATGTAAGCACTCACTTTTTTCTCACACATCGACGAAAAGAGTGCAAACACCGATGCAATCCTCAACCTTAACACTGAGGGAAAGAGTGCCAGAACCTCTTTTCTGGCCAGGCAGAGTTTCAATAGCTCTGCACACTGTTGAGGATTTTGGAGAACCAACTCCATCTGTTCTTGCACGGATGTCATGCTCTGCCCGAAGGTTGAATCTAGTTCCTTCTAAACCTCTGGTATCTCCTTCCCTTTACTTGTGTCTACTTCCTTCCTTGCACTTACCTGACCACCCAAAACCTTGGTCTTTGAGGGGATGTGCTAGGTACTTTAAGCTTGTGGCTCCTCCACCATTTGAGTGTCTGTTTTTAGCACAAAAGGCACAATTTGCTGGTCCTGGGCATCCGGGTTCAGACCAGTCAGTTGTAGGCTCTGCTCTAGTACTCATGGATTTATACCAGACATTTATGGTCTCTACTCAGGAAAATATGGGCTCATTTCTATAAGTTATGGCTCTGGTTGTTTTGGGGGATTGAGCTGCATCGACTTTGGACCAGTGGTTTGGGGTGGTTTGGTGGTTTCTAGGGGTGGCGACTGGGGTTGTGGTGGTGATGGAGGGTGCTCAGTGACGATGGTGGATTGATGGGTGTCAGGCTTAGGTTCATCCTGAATATGGATGACGAGGGTTCCTCTGACCGTTGAGTGAGTGCGGGGATCAACAGATGAAATGGGTTGGGGGTTTAAGACTTTACTCGGCGACACCCCAGTTCTGACCTTCTTCACCACTGGTTCTATGATGAACGCAATGCTCAAAATCTCGTTGATATCCTTACCTATCAACATGGCTTGCTTTGGTAGCTATAGGAAGATCGACAACGTTCTTTTCTTATGCCCCAATGGTTGCATCTCCTCCTCCTCCTCAGAGTCTGTCTGTGTCAAAGATTCCTTCTTCTGTGCCTCTAGTCCTGATCTTGATCCTACCCCTGATTCTTTTCTATTCTTCTTCAGTAATTCTGTAGCCAATATATAGTGCATCCCTGACTTGTGCGAGTTGCGTTTAACTCCTGGCCATGACATTACCTCCTTATCGAAGGCCTCCTCGTCCAGGTAAAATGAAAACATCCTTGAATGGAAATCCTCCCTGTTGTCATGCCTTGACCATAAAAACATATGATTATGGTTCATGCTGAAAGTAATGTTCCTCGTGTTGTAGTTGAGGAGCTCCTACAAAATGCGCAACCTCTACGTTGCATTGATCAGTCTATTGTACCAATTGGAGAAATTCATGTTGTTGAATGTTTTGTTATCCGAGTCTTCCCTGGAGTGCCATGGATCAAACATCTTTTCCAGGCACCCCTTATCTACTAGCACCAACAGGCTTCTAGCAGGTAGTGTCCACTTCACCATCGTGAATGCCATCAACAGATATCTGTATGTGGAGGTGCCTCCCTTCTCCTAGGCTTCCTCACAAGCCACGAGCAGTTCCTCCAACAGGTAACTGCACCAGTTGAATATAGCGCCATTGGTGCATAATTCAACCACTGACAATGCATCCAATGTGCATTCTCCCTTGTAATATGACCTCATAACCTTGCTGGCTATGATGTAGCAACTAGTCTTGACTGTCTCTGGTAGTATGGGGTCAATTTTGGTTGTGCACCTATCCCTATGTGTGTGGAACATTTCATAGAGGTTGGGCTTCCCTTTCTTTTTTCCATGCTTACTAGCACCCTGGAATCCCTTTGACACATCCTCCCCTTCGAGGGATAGTCTAGTGAGATGATGTATGTCCTCGAAATGGATTGGGTACCACTTGTCCAACCAAAGACTTCTGCCATGCACCTTGTTGATCAGGAACTTGGTGCACCGTGAAACTTCACTAGTGGTACCGAACACTGGTAAGTCTCTAAGGTTCATGATAGTTGAGTTAAATATGTTGATGAATTCATGCTTGGGCATGAACTGCATGCCTCCCAACTCATATGGAGAGATAGTCCAGAATACGTCTATGTTCATCTAGGGGAACAAGACTTGGTATGTTAAGTCAAGGTCAAGGAGCTTGCACTGCTCCACCTACCCCTTTAAATTGTTGTTGGGCACAGTGGCAGACCCAAAGTTCAATGCTCAAGAGCACACCAACAAATCCCTAACTACCAGCCCTTTTAGCAACACCTGCGAAGTAGATGAATTCTCACATGAGGTAGAGGCAGGGGTGGTTGCAAGACTCAGGTGTCTGCAAGCTTAGCTGGGACATAGATCTGGGATTATATCACTTATAGCACACTTAGCATCGATCATTCATCAATATTCAACCCTTGTTATACTTCTCAAATAGCACAGAGCATCGCAACATTCACTTAGATCTAAGATATTTCATCACTTAGCAACAATAAAATAGATCAGATCCAGTAGATCGGCACTAAGCATATTCATACATATCAGATCTAACATTCATACACATCTAAGAAGCACAAATTATAAGTAGATCTATCTAAATATATTGAAGCACTTAGCAAAGAAAGAGATAAACACATTGAACCACAACACAAAGAGCCACACACAGATTTACGTGGTTCACCCCCATCCTAGGGATACGTCCACAAACTCTTCTTCTTTAATAGTGTCTTCAATTAGTTACAGCACAAATCCACTCAAAACCATTACTTCACACAGGATATAAGATTTGCGCAACTCGCTAGATCCTTCTTCCTTGAACTTCAGCACAAAGGCCTCTACAACCTCTTACAACAACTTGCACTTAGCTCTGCAAGTCTCTTACAATCATGCACAAAGCATTTACAATCCATATCCTATCACACAGATCTAATTACTAGAACTAATACATCGACCCTTCTTACATTTCCTAAGTATCTATTTATACATTATAAAAGTGGGCCTAAGCGTGGGTAAACCCACGGGTCGACATCCCTTTCCCATTACATTAACCCAAAACCCTAAAAGAGGCCCAAAAGTGGACCGAGATCCCGTGATCATTGCTTCACCTGATGCTCCATCTTTGACAAGCTGTTGAAGTCCCAAAAAAATTCAAGTATGACCAAGTGTTCCTCAAAACTTGGTCAAGGGCCAACATGCCCCCAACACTCACATGTGACTCGTCCCGTGTCACTCAGGTCTGACCAATTCTACTTCGAATTCCTCGATCTTGGATTGACCTGCTTTGAACTGCCACATTTCTACTGCCTCTTGCTCGGCGAACTCCTAGATGAGTTCCTTGCTCACTGGCCCTTCTAGGTGTTGTTCTATTGTATTCACAAGTTGTGCAAGTTCTACTCTGGCTTTCAACTTCAGTGAATAGTTGGCATTCCTTTTCTTGCACTAGTTGAAGTTGTTGAGAGACTTCCATTACTTTACTCTGAAGTGCGTGAATCTGATGTTGGGTTGTGCATTGCTCTGGAAACCTCTTCATGCTCTCTACAGGTGACAGGGCCTTTAGCTGCACCTGTATCTTTTCAGTGTCATACTTCGCCTCTTGGAGATGTGACTCCAATTTATGCAATTTAGGGTTCTCGGTTAGGTTCCCGTAGATATGCGCACTTCTGCTACTTAACTATTTGCATTCCTCAGAGAGTTCTTTAATCCTTTCTATGGTGCTCCAGGCTGTTATTTCTTGTTGGTCGCGCACTTCTTGTGGGGTTTGTGGCATTGTCTGAAGCTCTAAGTCCACGACTCTTTGTTGAAGTTGTTGAATAAATTCAGCAATCGCCATCACTTGGTGTTCTATGGGGTCCTCTGCCTTCTGTTCTAAGCCGGTCACAGAGTGAAATTCTCTGTTGACTTCTTATTCAATCCCAATCTGCTTCACGACCAATTGCTCTTTCTCTTTTAGAATCTTCTTTCTGTCTTCTTCAAATTTCGCTTGGAAAGTGTCCTCCTCTTGTTGCGCAGCTCGATGTTGCTCGATAATTTCCTCCTGTTCTTGCTTTAAGGCCTGGGTGGCCTGCGTTGTTTCTTCATGTGCCTTCCAAAGGCATACTTCGACCGTGTTAGAAATCTGGCAGAGTTGAAATGGTTCATTTCCTTCTTCTGTTGTTCCTTTTGGTAGGGGCGTAGAGGAGACTGTGTGGCTAGATTGGATATCTTGTTGTACTCCTTGGAGTTCGATCTCGATTCTATTGTACATTGTATGTTTCTTAGCTTCATTTTTTTTTGTTATCTCTTCTATGGATTCGTTCATAGTTGCAATGAGAAAACTGAAGTCATATGGAGTGAGCATGGTCTTCAGCTTAGTCACAGGTGATTTTGATTTATTTCAGGAGGAAGATTCTGGAGGCAAACCCTTCCTTTTATTTATGATTTCTACTTTGTCTCATGTTCGTAGTTCAACTTCCTCTAAGTCTTCTCCATTACCTCCTTCCTCTGGTGTAACAGATGCAGTTCTTACAGATTTGTTGTCTACATCCTGGATATCCTCATACTTCTTTGTCTATTTTGTTTTCTTTTTCTTACTGGGGCCAGGTGTATTATGCGCAACTTATGGGCTATCAATGTCGGATAATTCTACGGGGTCTGCTAGAATAAGGAGGTATGTTGACCACTCCTTGGTGATTTTTCTCCAGGTCTTCTTCTGTCATCTTGTAATAAGATAGAATTTGTTCCTTGTTCTCATCAGTGTGTGTTGTCAGATATATAAAATGGCGGTCTGCACTGAACTTTATCAAATGTCAAAACCTGTGTAAAGTATTCAGGGTCATGCGAGGCTCGGACTGGATGGCAAGCTTCAACTAGGTGTAGTAGATATGAAATATGGCATTGGATTGCCACTGCTTTTTCATGTCGTTTGAGTACTGGGGTACTGAAATTCGCATCCAGTGGTTCAAAGGGGTCAATGTCGGGGAAGGTTGCACCTTCCAGTATCTCCCTTGCAACAAAAGCTATAAGTATCAAGACCCATCTAAAGTGAAATTCATGCCCCTGATACTGGGCTTCTCTACAATCAATCTTTATTTGATTCACCAGGTACTTCACCCAGTTCATATGTAGTCCCTCTGTGCACTTTCCTATGAGGTCGAATATAAAGCCGAATACTTGCGTGGTTCGATTCTTGCATACAAACTTCCCTGCGATCAGTTGACATGCGAGGTGCATTGCACCACTTTCAATAGAAGCTACCTTGTAGAATCATGCACCTTTCTCAACATCACCATAGGATTCTTTGATCTTTTGAGCAAGAGTGCAATCCGTGGTCTTTCCAGGATAGTAATTGTGGGGATCAGGGCCCTGCATGCTAAGCCCGGTGATCCGGTTGATCAACGCTGGATCAACTATTATGCGATGGTTCAACCATAAGTATCCTCCATGGTAACTTTCTAGTAGCAGCTTCACACAAGAATTCACCTCCTGGTGACTGCTGAAGTGAGATATCTTCATAACGTTGAGTAGAGTAGACTGCACGAGCTTCATCATCCATCGTTGAGGGACGATATTCGAATTCTTTCCCTTGGTTCGGGTTAGGTACTTGTATGGGGAAAGTGTGTTGTAAACTTTACGATCAGCCAGGTTGAAGTCACTAAAATTCAATGCCGTGATCTTTTTGTGATCTGTGTGCACTGCCCGTACTCCTTTCAGTAGGTATGTCGTGATTAGAGTGTACTCAAAATCTCTAGGCACACTATCTATGTTGATTGCACCACTCAGAGGTGGTATGTAAGTATGTAGGATGGATGGAACCAACTTTGCGTTGGCCATATCGTCCTTATGTTTGGTTCTTCGTTCGGTGCCAGCTCGGGATGTTCCTTCTCAAGCAGTCAACGGGGAGGCTTTCATGCCTCTCGTCAATGATGCCTATAAACCTGTAGACAATCCCTACTTCAACATGACTCTTTCGGTTATGAGGCTAGCGAGTACCTCTCTGACAGATTCTTCAGCTGTGCTAAATTCGTCGGACATATGCTCTTAGGATCAATAGCTCGGGTTCAAAGTAACGTAGATACTGTAGTAAGGTAGAGAGTAAGGGCGGAGTAATCATAGTTCACAATTTAGGTAGTCTGTGGACTCAAATTCACGATTAGCAAAAGTGTTTTCCATGCATGGCACGATGGATTAAGTAAGTAACTCTGTAATGGATTGTTTGCAATGGGTATGGGGCTTCCTTAACTCTGGTTCTATCCGTTATGGTGTGGTCTAACTGTATGGTGATGAGCCATCAATTCTTTTCTGTTTGTTCGGGGCATAATTTGAATGGGTATATCGGCCCAACGACTATATCGCTTCACCACGGCGAAGTGCTATAGGTCGATGTTTTGATATCCCGACGAAGCTCAAATTCTGCAATTTTTCTTTCTACAATGTTCCACCTGGAATCTCTTATAACTTTTCAATCTTCGCCCTCTTCTTACTTAAATTTCTAGCCTTCTTCCCAGTAATATTCAACTCAGTCTGTCTTTTTTCGTTCTGATTCCTATCTTCTTTTAGCATAGTCAGTGCGCGTTGTTGAGATTCTCTTCGGGGTAATAATTTTTCTTTCTCTGGGACAAGTGCTTCAATCTTCTGCGAGCCTTGTGACATTCTTGGAGCTTCGACATTGGGGTCTCTACTGTGAAGGAGCTTCGATCTTTTCTTCTATTCTTCAATCAACTGTGTAATCTTCTTAGTCATAAAATATTTTAATTCTTGTTTCTTCAGTTCCAAAACTTCTACTACTTCCTTCCGTCTAACTTGATCTCTATCAATGCAATGTTTTCCAAGTAACATAGTAAACGGGGCGATGTCCTCAATAAATTTAATAATCTCAAAATCTTCTTCAGTGGAATCTCCATTAGCATTCATAGATATTTGAGTGAGCCTTCCACATAGGTTTACGAATTTTCCTCTAAAGAGTCATATTCCTCCTAGTGAAGGAATCATGGCAGGCTTCCCTATAGCTTCCCACGTTCTCTCTGTCATGATATTCATTTGTGTTTCCTCATCTAGAACATAATCAATGTCGAATTCCCCTATCCTTACATCGATGCATTCTTTTTGTTTAAAGATCTCTAATAATATGACATGTCGGTGTTCATTTAGGGTTTCTTTCATCTGAATTAATACTTTCTCTTATTCTTTTTGAGGTTCTGCTATCTCTGGATCTTCCTTAGGGTTCAAATTCATTCCTTCGAGCCTAGCAATCATTCTGGGGAAATCCAATACTTCATGATCTAGAGCTTTGCAACAAATACAACTAGGTCCTCCACCAGGGCATTCCTTAGCTAGATGTCTCGGTTTTCTGCAACAGTAATAGAGGGTTAATATTCTCTTTCTCTTAAATCATCCCCAACTTCTTCTGTACTGCGCGCTGGGATCATGGTAGCTAGTCTGCAAAAAATTCTTTCTAGGATCCTACATCCATTTGTTATTCCAAACATTCTTTCTATGCATAGGTATAACATATCTATCATTATTCTTATCGGATCTATTCATATCAAACTTTCTTTCTTCTATTACTTCCCTAGGTTTTAAGCTAGGACCAAATCTATCAAACATACCTAGATCCATGCTCTAGAAATGAAAAAAAAGATTCACTTATCTTACTTCTACAGAGCACAAAGCTTCCAGATCTAATAAATTTTAACTATTCTTATCTTTATTAGAGCACAAATATTACATATCTTACCTCTTTTCTATAGATCTGACCTCTTTCTTTCTGAAATTCCCACTTTTACTTTTCTTAGAGCACAGAGCATTCAGATCTCGCTTATTTTCTTCAGTATCAACCTCTTTTCTTGTAGATATGACCTCTTTCTTTCTTGTCACAAAGCTTCACAGGTCAAGTAGAACACTGTTCACTAGGGCAACAGATCTATGCATGGATATTTATTTGCACAAATCTTCTTCTTCTCTATTTCCCAGCAATCACAGTTTCACGTCACGACAACAGAACCATTTGTTGGGCATAGGGGAAAACCCAGGGTTCAATACTCAAGAGCGCACCAACAAAGTCCTAACTACCGGCCCTTTCAACAACACCTACAAAGCAAATGAAGTCTCACTCGAGGTGGAGGAAAGGGTGGTTGTAAGACTCAGGTGCCTACAACCTTAGCTGAGACACAGATCTGGGATTATATCACTTACAATGCACTTATCATCGATCATTCATCAATATTCAACCCTTATTATACTTTGCAGATAGCATAGAGCATCACAGCATTCACTTAGATGTAAGATATTTCAGCACTTAGCAACAGTAAAATAGCTCAAATCCAGTAGATCACCACTAAGAATCTTCATACATATCATATCTAACATTCATACACATCTAAGAAGCGTAAAGAATAAGTATATCTATCTAAATATATTGAAGCACTTAGCAAAGAAAGAGATAAACACATTGAACCACATCACAAAGCACCACACACAGATTTACGTGGTTCACCCCCACCCTAGGGCTACATCCACCAACTCTTCTTCTTTAATAGTGTCTTCAATTGGTTACAGCACGAAGCCACTCAAAACCCTTACTTCACACAAGATAGAAGATCTGTGCAGCTCGATAGATCCTTATTCCTTGAACTTCAACACAAAGGCCTCTACAACCTCTTACAACAACTTGCACTTAGTTCTGCAAGCCTCTTACAATCATGCACAGAGAATTTACAATCCATATCCTATCACATGGATCTAATTACTAGCACTAAGCCATCAACCCTTCTTACATTGCCTAAGTATCTATTTATACATTACAAAAGTGGGCCTAAGCGTGGGTAAACCTACGGTCTGACATCCCTTTCCCATTACATTAACCCAAAACCCTAAAAGGGGCCCAAAAGTGGACTGAGATCCTGTCATATCTGCTTCACCTGGCACTCCATCTTTGACAGGCTGTCAAAGTCCCAAAAACAGTCAAATATGACCAAGTGTTCCTCAAAACTTGGTCAAGGGAGAACAATCACCCACGACCTCAAATCAGGGGTCGCAGGGCTTGTCTGGTACTACATATTTAGACATAGCGCTTTGACTTCCTATAGCTATTAGCATTGTGGGCTCTGATTTATCAATATTTTTGTTGTGAACTAATGATAGGGGATCACAACTATGGGTTTCACAACTGCACAGGCTTGCTCGCTCTACAAAATTTGTAAATTGCTAAGTTCTTTAAAAACAATGTGTTCTACAACAAATTTTCAGAGCCTTATATTGGGGCTTAGCTGGCAAGTTCAGCAAAAAATGTTTTTCATCATGTCCATATGGATGCAACTTGGATCTGAGTTGTCTGACGGGACAGTTTAATGGGGTAAATCCTATTGGGTGATTCTGGCATTTACTATGTAAGTTGGACAGGGATGTGGTCGATTTCAAACCTTTCCATTTGGCGGATGGGAATCCTGGAACGAATATCAATCGCATATTCACCTATCATGGATGTATGGATTAACTGAATTCATTTGGGGTACCATAATGTAAATAAAGGTTTTGACTGGACTGGGTTCATGTGGCACATGGACTCAGATTGCATTTAGATTTGTTCTCCCTCCGACCACAAAGTGGTCCCCGTCATATTAACGACTTTCATTAATGGGTTCTTTTATGCTTCTAATCATGTGTTGTTGAGTAAGCAGTTCTGCATCAAACAACACTTAAACAGAAATGGAAATGAACTACATGTCGCGATGCAACACTGGACACATCGACTTTATTAACTAAATTTACAAAAATTTTAGAAAAGTCAAATCTAAATATTATACATGCTCCTTCGGACTAGGGAAACAGTCCTTTTAGCTTAGTTATGAGACATATAGGGTTTCAGGTGAGTGCCATTCACCCATCCTGGATGTAGCATACCATCCAGTTGTGCAATTCTTACTGCTCCTGAGAGTTGGATCTCCGCAACTATAAATGGTCCCAACCCATGCATGTGCAACTTCCCAGGATGCTTCTGGTACCGACTATCATAGATTATAACCTTGTCTCCTTGTGAAAATACTTTAGTTTTAATGTGCCTATCATGCCAAGATTTTTGCCTTGCTTTTTCAACTAACTGATGGAAGTCTGCTAAACACCTGGTCTCCTCAAGTTCTTGTAACTCCATAAGTCTCTGCGCAACTGATTCCTCCTCCGACATATGTGTGATTTGTGCAATGTACAAACTCAGAGTGATGAATTATGCAGGAAACATTGCCTCTTTTGTAAATTCTAACATTGTACAATATCTACTGCAAACAGATATTCAGAAAAAGAACAGAAAAGATACAACGACAAATACAAACATTACACAAAGATTTTTCCCCTGGAAACCCAAACCAGGAAAACCAACATATTCTATATTATTCATCTTGTTACATTGTTTACAATACAAAATACATATAGGATCCAGTGACATCCAAAACCCTAACCCAATGACCTAGATTAGTATAAAACCCTAATTCCTTAATCAGAAATAGAAAACCATTGGAAAAGAAATAATGTGCTGAAAAACCACCTAAATATAATTTGGTCCTGTAAAATGTGGTTCCGATGCAGAAAAAAAAAAAATTGGGGCGCTTCCCCCGAACCCCCCTGCGCGCCCGGTGCATACGCCCAGACGTTGCTACTCATTCAAATAATATAACACATACCCAACATTCTCCCACTTGTTTTCTTTGCATACAGGGGATTACAGGGTTACATAGTCAACAATCCAGGGCAGCAATGCCCATGGATCCTCTACACCAAGAGAACTTCTCAGTGCTCACAAATTTTTTTAATGAGTCTGCAACATTCTTCAAAGTGTCCAGCTTCATCAGTGATACTTTATTTTCTTCAATAATGTATCTCACAAAGTGATACTAAACATCAATGTGCTTTGTCTTTGAATGATAAGCAAGGTTCTTCTCCAGAAAAATTGCACTATGACTGTCACACTCTATCCTTACAGCTTGGTGTACCAACCCAATACCTGAACACAATATTTGTAACCATATTGCTTCTTTAATTGCATGAGTGGTTGTCATGTATTCAGCTTTTGTAGTTGAAAGTGCCACTACA
>ML778605.1:62235-120461 GCA_009831015.1 Picea engelmannii | reverse complement strand
TGTTCAAGTGCTATTTCTGTTGCTATTTCGTATATCATTTCTGTGTATTGTGAAGATTATGCTGGATATTTCACTGTTATTCTGTTATTTCTAGCATTTCGTTTCTGTTCTGCATATTTTATATATCTGGTATCTTGCACTGTCTTTTGCTCATCCAACTTATTGCTCCTCCAAATAGGTTAAAAACATACTTGCTTGTAGATATCCTACGATCCAAATCTCCAGCCCAGTCTACATCCACAAAGCCATGTATATCCATCACTATGTGCATTCTTGGTCTTCCTTCATAGCACAATCCATAGCTAGCAGTGCCACACAAATACCTAAAAACCCTTTTTATTGTTGTCCAATGCTCCTTCACTAGTTTTGACATATACCTGCTCAAAACCCCCACTGCATGTGCAATGTTTAGTCTAGTACAGACCATTTCATACATCAAACTGCCAACTGCACTCGCATATGGAACATGAGACACGTCCTCCTCTTCTTCATGTGTCTTGGGACACTGATCCACAAACAACTTTACACCAACAGGAATAGGAACCTTGACCGGTTTAAATTCCTGCATATTAAACCTCTGCAATATTGTCTCGACATATTTTCTCTTATTTAACCAGAGTTTCCTCCTTTTCCGATCTCTTTTAATTTCCATGCCCAAAATGAAATTTGAAGCAACAATATCCTTCATGTCAAATTTAGAGGACAACTGAGTTTTCACATCCTGGATAATCTCCTTGTTGTTTCCTATCAGCAACATGTCATCCACATATAAGACCAAATAAATCAAATGATCACCAATTAATTTAAAATACACACAGTGATATTCTTTGCTTCTTTTGAAGCCAAGTCCCATCATATAAGTATCAAATTTTTTATACCACATTCTTGGTGATTGTTTTAAACCATACAGGGACTTTTTTAGCTTGCATACTAGCTCCTTCTTTCCCTTCACAGCATAACCTTCTGGTTTCTTCATATAGATTTCTTCTTTTAGATCCCCATGTAGGAATGTTGTCTTCACATCCATTTGTTCTATTTCAAAATCAAATGCAGCAACAACAAATAACATAAATATTATGGAGGTTAACTTCACAACAAGAGAAAAAAACTCACCAAAATCAATTACCTCAACCTGGGAATAACCCTTTGCTACTAACCGAGCTTTGTATTTCTCCACTTTTCCTTCTACATTCAACTTCTTTTTAAATACCCACTTGTTGCCAATGGGATTTCTTCCAGTTGGAAACTCCACTAGATCCTAAGCCTCATTCTTATCTAAAGATGCCATTTCTTCGTCCATGGCCCTTTTCCAGAGATTTCCTTCCTCTGAATCCACTTCCTCCCTGACAGTTCTAGGATCATCATTAGTAATAGACAAAGCAAAATTTGAATGGAAATCAGATGGACTATACCTTTCTGGTAGCCTTCTTTCTCGATCCTATCTCCTCAATACTTGAGTATGAGGATCTTCTTCTTTTGATTCATGTTCTTCTGTAGAGTATGATTCATCATCCTTTAAATCAAACTCTATCTTCTCTAGTTCTTCCTTAATTGGTAGGGATTCTTGTTTAACAACATCCTTCATTTCTCTAAATACCACATCTCAGCTATACACTACCTTATTAGTTTATGGGTTCCAAAGCTTATAACCTTTGAGACCATCTTTATATTCAATAATGATACACTTTTCAGCCTTCTTTTCCAGCTTACTCTTGTTTTCATTTGGAACATGAACATATGTATCACAGCCAAAAACCTTGAGTTGTGTGAGAGAAGGTTCCTTAATAGTCAATACCCTTGTGGAGTCTTGTCGTCCAATGAGGATGAGGGTGATCTGTTGATCAGGTAACATGCAGTACCCACTGCCTCTGCCCAGAATTCTTTCCCTAACCCGGCACCAGTGAGCATGCACCTTGCTTTTTCCATCAGCATCATGTTCATCCTTTCTGCAACTCCATTCTGTTGAGGTGTATATGGACTAGTCTTCTTATTTTCTATACCGCACTTCTTACAGAATTCTTCAAATTCATTTCCGTAGAACTCTCCGCCATTATCTGTCCTCAACACCTTAATTATTTTCTCTGTTTGATTCTCAACAAGAGCCTTAAACTCTTTAAACCTGTCAAAGACTTTAGATTTCTTCTTGAGGAAATATATCCAATTCTTCCTCGAGAAGTCATCTATAATGAGACATAGTACACATATTTTCCAAATGATGGGACCGACACAGGTCCAAAAACATCACTATGAACTAGCTGTAAAATTCCTTCTTCCCTCATTGCACCAGAGGAGAATCTTACATGATTCTTCTTCCCATATAGACAATGTTCAAAAAAATCAAAATCCATAGAGAAGTTAGACATACCTTCAACCATACCTTTACCATGTAGTAGTTGAAGACCCTTCTCTCCGATATGCCCCAGTCTTTGATGCCACAGCATATCCTTTTCTCTAGATACTATAGGAGTTCTTTCTTCTTCAACTCCAATATCAGGAACAATGGAACTATTACACCCATCACTAATAGTGCTTCCTTGCAGCTTATACAAAATTCCAAACCGAACTCCCCTTAGCAACATCGTTGCTCCTCGAACCATCTTGCAAGTTTTCTTTTCAAATATTATTTTTACCCCTGCATCGTCCATTTTGCTTACAAAAATCAAATTTATGGCCAAACCTTGGATGTGAAGAACACCAAGAAGTGTTCTAATCCTTCCATCTATGAGCCTCAACTTGACTCTTCCTCTTCCTATGATTCTGGTTGTCGAAATTTTACCTAAGAAAACATTACCTCCATCATACCTTTCATATTCGCATAACCACTCCCTGTGGGGAGTCATATGAAAGGATGCACCAGATTCAACCAACCATGCCTCATGATCTATAGGTCTGCTTGAAGAGGCCAAGTACACATCCCCTCCTTCTTCCTTGGAGGTATTTTATTTTGTAGAAGAAGATTCTTCAGATCCCTTCTTTTTCTCAACTTTGTATCTACACTGCTTCTTGTAGTGTCCTTATTTTCAACATCCAGGAGATTTAGATCTACCTTTAGACTTAGATCTCCCACTTGAGAAATTAGATCCATTTCTTTCCTAGGAACATCCTCTTGAAAATAATGCATATGTGCTATGTCCTTCCATATTCTTCTATCTCATCTCCTTCGACAACAAGGATGAGACCACTTCTTCAAACTTCAAGGAATTTGTATTACTACCTATGGAAACAACCAGACTATCCCATGAGTCTGGTAAAGAACACAACAAATTGATAGATTTGTCTTCATCTGAAATTTTAATCTCAACAGATAATAATTGACTTACCACAGTATTGAAGGTGTTCAAATGCTTTGCCACCAAGTCTCCATCTCTCATCCTCATGTTATACAGCTTCTTTCTCAGGAATAGTTTATTTACCAGGGACTTAGACTGATACAAATTCCCCAACTTTTCCCATAAATCCTTAGTTGTAGCTTCCTCTGACACATTCAGTAATACTGAATCAGAGAGACACAGTCGGATTGTGCTCTTTGCCTTCTGATCCAACTTTTTCTAGTCATCTATAGAAGTTCTTGTAGATGCAATATCTGGATCTACCATGATCCACTGATCTATGTCCACCAATAGATATTGGATCTTGAGCTTCCACAACTCAAAAATTTTCCCATTAAACTTCTCGATCTCCATCTTCGAATTGATTGCCATTTTTTTTCACCTAAAAAAGAAATATTGCAGATCTCCCACTGTAACAAGGCTTATCACAGTCCTGAGCCAAAACCTTGACCACAAAAGCATCCCCCTTAAGCCAATAAAGCTCTGATACCAAATGTAAATTATAACCTTGTACAATATCTACTACAAAAATATATTCAAAAAAAGAATAGAAAATATACAATGGAAAATATAAAAATTACATAGAGATTTTTCCCCTGGAAACCCAAATCGGGAAAACCAACGTATTCTATATTATTCATCCTGTTACAATTTTTACAATACAAAATACATATAGGAGCCAGCAGCATCAAAAACCCTAACACAATGACCTGGATTAGTCCAAACCCCTAATTTCTTAACCGGAAATAGAAAACCATTGACAAATAAACCATGTGCCGAAAAACCACCTAAATATAATGCGGTCCCAAAAAATGCGGTCCTGATGCAGAAAAAAAAAAAAAATCAGGGGCGCTTCCCTCGAACCCCCACTCGGGGGGCTCCAACCCCATGTGTTCCCAACACAAACGATCAGACGCTAATACTCATGCAAATAATATAACACATACCCAACATTCTCCCACTTGTTGTTTTCTTTGCATATAGGGGATTACAGGGTTACATAGTCAACAATCCAGGGCAACAATGCCCATGGATCCTCTACACCAAGAGAACTTCTCAATGGTCACATATTTTGTTAATGAGTCTGAAACATTCTTCAAAGTGTCCACCTTCATCAGTGATACTACTCATGCAAAGAATATAACACATACCCAACATATTTCCCATAAACTAGCTGGAATGGTGTGTACATGTGGAGTTTCTTTGTGGTTTTCATGTAATACCATAGTATTGTTGGAACTCTGTCATCCCAATATTCCCAATTTTCACAAAAGACCTTTGTTAACCCTCTCTCTATAATTTTGTTGAATGCTTCTATTTTTCCATTGGCTTGCAGGTGGTAAGGGCTTCTTTAGTGATTTTCAATCAGGAACTCTATTGTAAGCTTTGCTATAGTGTTATTAATAAAATGATCTCCCTGATCATTGGTTAGGCTCCTAGGACATCCAAATCAAGTGATAATATTCTCAAAAATGAACCTAGCAGTAGTATCGGTCAGGCAGTTCTGAACAATTGTTGCCTTAGCCCAACGTGTAAGGTAGTCAGTTGCGATAATGATGTACCTAGCCTTTGAATCCTTAGTTGTGTGGTTGATTGGTCCAATGAAGTTGACTTCCCACTTCTCAAATTCTTGTAGAGCTCGAACTAGTTGAAGTGGTAATTCATCTCATTGTGACGACTTACCCACTCTTTGAAAAACATCACATGATCTAGCATACCTTTGCATCCTTGAAGAGCGTTTCCCACCAAAGTCCAACTTGGAGGAATTTTTGCGTAGTAGTCTTTCCTCCTACATGACCTCCCACAGCTCTTCTATGGCACTCCCATAGTATATCCTGATTTTCATGATCCATGACACATCTTCTGAGGATACTATCTAGTCCCATTTTATACAATTGTCTTGTGATCAACTGGTAATCTATTTCTCTAACAACCATATGGAATTTCTGGGTTTCAGAATATGTTTCTGGGTAGGCCCCTGTACTTAAGAAGGCTTATATGTCCTCCAGGTACTCTGGTATGGCCTCAACCCAGAACAAATATGCATATGGGAGCTGATCATCAACTGCTTTGCCACTTTCCCCTAAATCTAATCTAGACACGTGATCAAGTCCTACATTGCATCTTCCAGGCTTAATAATTACTTCAAAAGAGAATTCGTGAAATAGTAGAAACCATCTACAAATTCTCCCTTCCAACATAGGCTTGTTAACTAGATACGTCAATGCAAAATGACCAGTAAAGAACTTAAAATGAGAACCTTGCAAATAATGTCTAAATTTCTGCAAATCATAAATCATGGATAAACCCTCCATTTCTATTGGTGTGTAGTTGCACTCATCTTATGACATCTTCCTACTCACAAAATAGATAGGATGATCCATGGCTCCATCTCAAGGTTGTGCTAAGATATCTCCTAAGGAAATACCTGAAGCATCTACGTGGACATGAAATTCATTTTCCCAGTTTTGGAATATCAGAATCGATGTTGTGTTGAGCTTCTCCTTTAGGGTCTCGAATGCTTTATTACATTCTAGGGTCCATTGGAACATTTTGTCATTTTTCAATAGATTTTCCAGAGGTGCAGTAATGTTTTCATATCTTCTAATGAACCTGCTATAGTACCCTGTGTGTCCCAACGTGGAGTGCAGCTACTTATCACTCGTAGGTGGCAGCATATTCACAGTAATCGCAACTTTGGTTGGTTCTACCAGTACTCCCTCTTGGCATACTATGTGACCCAACAAATTTCCATGTGGTATCCAGAAGATACACTTTTTGAGATTCAATGATATCTACAATTCTCTACATCTGTCAAACATCAAACATAAAAGCGCTACATGTTCCCTGAGAAGACTTTATATTGTCCAGTCATCCATATAGACTTCTATGAACTTGTGAATGAACTCTCTAAAAGTTGCTATTACAAATCTGGAGAAAAATGAAAGGGAATTCTTTAAGCCAAATGGCTTCATGTTGTATGCAAAAGACCCCCATTATGTTATGAATGTGGTCTTCTTTTTGTCCTCTTCGACAATCCTTACTTGGTGGTAGCCTGAAAATCCATCTGTGAATGAGTACACTTCTTTCCCCGAAACCTATTCTAGCACCTCATCAATAAAATGTGTTGAGAAAGGGTCATGCACATAGGAAGAGTTAAGGCTTCTATAGTCTACACAGACCTTGATATCCTCTATGTCTTTCTTTCTTTAAATGACTATTGGGCTAACCCATTCTTCTTCTTCCACTACAAAAATAAGTCCTCTTCCAACATCTTGTCTATCTCCTTCTTAACCTTCTATTTCACTCTAGGGTTAATATGGTATGGTCTGTGCCTCACAGGCTTTGATCCTGGTTTTAATTCAATTTTCATTTCTCCCATACCTCCTTTGATTCTGTTTAACTCTAAAAAGGTCTTTGGGAACAAATCCACATATTCCTGCAACAAAATCTATATTTTTTAACTAGTTTTCTCATCCTAGTAGTCTCCCACCATAGTTATATTAGGTTTCTATGTGGTCTCTATATTGAATTTATGCAACTTTAATGGGTGATTATAGGAACTATCAGTATGACTGGGTATGGTGTTCTGGATTTCTCTATTCCCTTCTATTTCTTTAATGGCTAGGTTTATCAATTCCTCTAAATCACCCGGGCTTTCTAAATCCCTTCTAATCTTATAGCATTCTATAGGATTCTTGTTTAAGGTTAGGTGAAGATTAGTCTGAAGTTCTTTGCTATGTTTCGCACATACCACTAGGTTTGATTTATGATTACTATTGTCTGTAAAAAGAAATTATTTAATATTTTGCAGGACTACTTCAAGCTCAGGGTACTTACCTGTAAACAAGAATTCCTTGCAAAAATGATCTGTCGACGTCTGCCAGTCACTGGTCTATCTTCTAGTTTCTTCATGTATGAACCAATATTTCAGGATTGGACCTAGGGAGTGGGGAAATACCTGAACCCATAAGTGAGAGGTTATTTCGGCAGCTTGTCACTGTGTCACACACTGTTCAATATGTACTTTAGGATCAAATTCACCATTGAACAATTGTGCAAATTGGAAATCCATATGCATCTCTGATTCCAGCTGCTTCTTATTCTGAAACCTATACTTGATATCTTGCTTCACATCGTCCCAATTTCTAAGCAAGTCTTTATGATTGGCCCACCATGTAGCAGGGGTGTCATGGAGGGATAAATATAGTACTGATATCCTCTAACCTTCCTCTACCTTTTCTTCCATGTTGATCATAAAATTATCAAGTCCTGAGGTGCCATCATATACTGGGTGTTCTCTGACCTCAATCCCAACCCATCTCGTTGCCCTGAGCGCATCTTCTCGAGAATATTTCATATGAGCCTTGCTGCCAACTATCAAATGCCAATTTTGAATCTTCGTCTACTAACTGTATACTCCTCCAACTTACCAATCCATCATTAGTAGGATTTATATAATCTTCTCTTGTTCTTATTGTTACAGTGTACAATTGATCCAAGTCTTCTCCCTCCATATTATTGTCTGTTGGCTCTGTATATCTGGGCCCTACATATGGATCCAAGGGTTGAACTACCTTGATTCCATCAGCCTCAAAGGTCATGGTGTCTTTATTTAAGTCAATTAATGCATATTTGTCATAGGCCCAATCAATTCCAAGTAGTGTAGGGTAACGGTC
The DNA here is from genome assembly GCA_009831015.1 of Picea engelmannii. Classification (NCBI taxonomy): domain Eukaryota; kingdom Viridiplantae; phylum Streptophyta; class Pinopsida; order Pinales; family Pinaceae; genus Picea; species Picea engelmannii. Next base: position 112,453 of record ML778605.1, on the reverse strand, counting down.
CTTATCCCCCATGATTTCAATCACTTCAAAGTCAACTACGGTCTTCACTCCCACAACATCTATTTCCACACTCTCCAGTCTTCCTATGGGGAAAATATAGTATTGGTTGGCCATCCTTAACTGGATTGGGGAATATGTCAGTATGGGTTTTCCTAAGGCTTCCCAAGCCTTTTTAAGCAGAATGTTCACATCATAACCCAGATCCAACATGACATCCTTAATCTCAAATTCATCTAACTGGGATACTAGTCTAAATTATTTTCCAGTTCGTACTTTCCTTATCTGCACCCTCTGAGTACTCTTTTCAGGAATATTAGTCCTTATTCCTACATCTATGGGTTCTTCATTCCCTAAAACTAGGTATAGCGCATTGCGCAACTTCTCTGTCAATTTGGTCATTCCTGAGGATATCAGAGAATAATTGAAACCAAAGGTCAACTATGTTTTGAGGTTTCTCAGGTTGTCTTGGCATGACTACAGGGTTTCTGGGTGCAGGGGGTGAAGAAGGGACTTTAGAAATATTAGGGTAAACAATAGGTTGTGCGGGTTTCTCTTGCATCTCAGGGCTAGGGATATTCTGAAATAATTCTATGGCATTTTTAAAGAACAACTTATGTTTTAGAGGTTCATACCTATCTTCTTTAGGTGTTGCTTTATGTATCTAAGGTAAAGTGTCACCATCAACTCCTTTCTTTGCTCCTCCTCAAGTAACGATATTGAGGTTGGGAAATTGTCCTTTAATAAATCTCTTGATTTCTGAACTGATGAGGTTAGTTCCTCGTTGCCGTATCCAATCTTCCCATTTTGCAATTAGTTCTAGGAAGTATTTAGTTGTGTGCCCATTGCTTATGCAGTGAGATCCCCATGGCTACCTCAGATGATGACAGACTCTAGCCATATGGCCTTTCTCATCACAATTATAGCATCTGCTTTGCCCTCTTCCCCTGGTTATTCCTCCTTTAAAGTCTCCTCCAGCTCCACCTCCTCGACCTCTTTCTGGTCCCTGAGGGTTTTCATTCACATTGAATGTTGTTTGGTCCATCCTGTCTATGAGTGCATCCAATGCTCTACATTGATTGGTGGTGTGTGTGGTAGATACGAAGAACTCATAGTGTAATGTATTTGGTACTGTCAAATATTTATGCATAATGGGGCACTATCTCAGCCCATGCCCATGGATTCGGAAAATCTCACAATACTCAAATGATGGTGTTGCTTGGCTCTCTGGAAAAGCATGATATGGGGTGGGGTTATGGAATGGTAAGTTCATAGAAACTTGCGCAAATCCTCCCGTGGGTCCTGGTGAGGGTCCCATCAGATTCTAAGGAGGTCCTACTCCCCTCATTCATGGACATTAATTCACTAGATTTCCTTCTATATAACATCTGGTGCACCAGTCCTATGGTTGTTCTGGTCTAGGTATTGTCAGTTATTGAATATTTTTTGTAAGCACTAATATTTTCCCTTGTAGTTGGACCAATTCGCATCTTCTAGGGATCTAGTCACTCTCAAGCTCCCAAGATATCCCACCATGGTTTCAATCTTCATCGATTGTTCCAAGGCGTTTGTCAAAGTGGTTATCTATTGTTTCTTTAGTGGAATCCAAGTCAGAGGTAGCAATCCCTGAATGTACCATTCCCTTTGATGTTCCTCGTGGATTGGATGTGATAACCTCCCTATAGCATATTCAAACTTTTGGTTGTATTCCCAGGCTGATTCACCTTCCCTTTGCTGGATCTCACGCAAATCAGACAGAGCTTGCTGCTTTGACTGAGGTAGCTTAAAATCCGGTATGAACCTTGTCCATACCTGGCCATGTGTGAACGCTTGACCTTGCATTCTTGGCACTCCTGGCTCAATAATATTCATGTACCACTTGAGAGCATGACCTCTCAAGGTATTTTGGAACTCAACCAACTTATTCGCATCCAGAGTCCCTCTAGATCTCCATATTGCCTCGCACAAGAACCATTGTTTCTCAACATATTCATCTCCCTTACCCCATAATTTTGGGCATCGAAATATTGAACCTCCCGCGTGACCAACCATTGTTGATATTGGTGCTCTTATCAGAATGGAACCTAACAGTCCTACTTGCGATCTACTAGGGGATCCCAATATCCTCCTATACTCACACTTATTAGATGTGATTGACTAACTAATTGTACTAGAACATAACTAGCATGAGAAGGTAATATTGAATTTACCAATTCTATAGAAGACACTTGGGGTATGGGAAATTTGTGCCTGGTGCCACTGGCTTTGGGGCCATTTTCTTTCATCTAGGGGGTCTCATTTTCTTCCTCTAGAGCGGTCTCTTCAGCCGAATTCTCGATATTTCCTGTCATCGGGGCTGAATCTTCTCTTTATTCTGTAAGATTCATGTCAACTTCATCCTCTCTTACGTCTACACATTCTCCTTCTTTTCCACCCTCCTAGGGACTTCTTTCTCTCTGCACTTCTCTCTCACTTAATCTTTGACTGGCCAGTCTTTCCTATATTCTCATCTTCTGCAACTCTTTCATCTGTCTTTCCTCTACTTCTCCTGGTTTGACTTCTTTCCGAAACTTCTTAGACTGTCTTGCTGCTTTCTTGAACTTGTCGTTCCACCACTTCTCAACTATGGTGACTCTTTTCAAGGCTTTCTCATCTCTTGAGTCCATTTTTTGTTGTTTCCCCCCCCTCGTTTGTCAAATAACCCTTCCCCTCTCTCAGGCCATGACTCTACCCCAACATCGCCCTACCACAAGTGAGGGGTTTTATGCTACCATCTCAGTTGGGGACATAGTCGACATCCCCTCTTCCATCAAGAAAACTTTAATCCACATGGGGATTTCTCTCAACAGTCTTCCCCTTGCGTATTTCTTGAAATATTCCTCTGTGCATGAAAACGATTGGTGATTCTCAGCTACAAAATCAATAATGTATCCTTCTATTGTGGTATTGATTTAGAAATCAATCGCTCATGTGACTGGACAATCCAACTGATGAAGTTTTGTAATATTTTCTGTGTCCCAAGTACATGTCCTCTTGACTCGTTCTTGGAACTAAGGAGCTTCTTGGAGACTATTTATCTAGTGGAAAATTTATTCTGAGAAATTAACCCAGAATATCTCGTATTGGTCGCTCGATCTTACTAAGTAAAAGACAGCCTCACAGGTAACTTCCACATATTTTCTTCTCATCTCCGCTTCTTTCCATATGAAGGCATCACAGTTTCTTTCCCACCATTGGTTAATATAAGATCTATGAATCTGTGGAAACATCCTCCCTATAGGTTCCCTTTTAACATAGGTCCTGACTACAGAACCATTTTGTTGGTGCAAGTTTGATCAGACCAGGGTCCTTCTCAGGTTACCAACAAAAGGTACCGAGTAGTCTAGAGCATTGTCATTTTCATCTCCTTTGAAGAGAAGAAGTCTCACCTAAAGCGTTGCTGAGACAAATGGATAGGTAAGGGAAAGGAAAATACTTAGGAGGATTCATAGAACATTCAAGATTCATCCTGATCTTGCGCAGGACATCTAACTACATAATAGATCTGAACTCATATGTGCAAGAACTGGAACTACTTATGTTGCAGACAAGCATTTAAACATAGAGAAATCATGAGGAACTTGTAAACCATAAACAAGTACTACAGTGCATAAGTATAACATAGAAAGACACAACATATTTTGAAAATTTAAATCCTTCTTCATATATTATCTTCAGATCTTTCTCAATTACAATCTCAGAGATACCCAGTAGCACTTTGTTACAGAATCCTAGCTCTAAACCCATGTCGCAGAGCTCTAATTCCCAAAATGTTGTACAGGTTACATTACAGACTCAAAACCCGACTTCTCTGCAATATAAAACAACTATGACATCAACCTAATAGTAAGGGAAAGATCGAACCGAGCACAATCAAAGTTCAACCGAACTCTTTTACAATCATATTCATCCCTATATATAAGCTAAGTTATGTATTTTGTCTTGGCTTGCATGCTTTATTTTTATATTGCAACCATTTTTTCTTTGTTGGCGTTGCGCTGTCCTTTTCGCAATTTATTTCTATTGTTTCTCCTTTCTCTACTGTCTAGCTTCTTCTAAATCTTGTGCAACTCATACTATGCCAAAATTGGTACTGTAGTCCTTCTTGCGCAACTCCTTATCCAAAAATGAAGGGCCCAACACCAATAATGGAAAAGTTATGATTTGTTTTGGTTTAGAATGGAAGCCTTAAGCTCATGAAAATATGATATATCACTCCATTTTGGAAGTTACTTTCAAGCATCATCCCATAAGAGAGCAGAGTGCCCATTCCTTTCCCAGAAGTAGTGTTGTTGGATGAGAGTTTAGTTTTTTCAGGACACATACCAAATTGAGGAACTAGAGGGATTTCTTTCTATGGGAATTAAGTCAGGTGTTTTCAATTCAACAACATATTGGTGTTTCCACAGTTGTCCCCATAGTGCTTGAGTGTTTTCCATCCAACACCACCATGCTTTGGCTCCTAGGAAAAAAATCAATGTTTCAGGATTATGCAAACCAAGGCCTCCTACAAGTTTAGGAAGACCAATAGTTGACCATGAAATCATATTCGAATCCTTATTCTCCTTATGACCTCCCCAAAGGAAGGTTATTTTCATATTGTGAATAGCTTTAAGAATGTATTTAGGAGATGCCAGAGTTGAGAACATGTACAGAGGCATCACCCACAAAATAGATTTGACTATAACCAAACAACCTACCAAGTTAAGAGAGAAGAAAGACCAACTATCAAGTTTATTTATCATCTATCAGAGGAGATCCTCCCATGAGGCTAATCTCAAGGATTTTTCTACCAGCTGAGCACTCGGGTATTTGGGGGGAAAGGTACTCCTTTGAAAACCAAGGATTTGAGAAATATTATCTTGGATGGCTGGCAATGTATTGAAAAGAAAATTTGAGACTTACCTTGGTTGATAGAAGTACCATAATCCTCCATGAAATCAGAGAGCATTTTCTTGATAGTGAACGCTTCATGAACCATTGGGGCACCCAAGAGCATGGTTTCATCGATGAAATAATAGTGGGATATTTCATTTTCCTATCCATGAATCTTTATTCCTTTCACCTGACCTTCAACAATAGCCACTTTTATAAGGTGACCAAGCCCCTTCACCATGAGGATGTAAAGGAAAGGGGAGGGTGTGCCCCCCTGTCTAATGCATAGAAAAGGGTAAAAGGTGTTGGAGGGGGAGTCATTGATTAAAATGGAGAAAAATGTTGAAGAATTTAGGTTCATAACCCATTGAGTCCATTGCTATTAAAATACAAAGGATAAAATGATGTTCTTAATGTATTTCTAGCTTCGATTGTCAAAGGATTTAGACATATCTAACTTGATCATCATACGTTATTTTCTGGTTGGTTTTAAAGAGTGAATCATCTTGTGGACCAATATAATGTTGTCCAATATTTGTCTTCCTTCAACATATCCTAATTATTCTGGGGAGATTAGGCTGAAGAGGATGGGTTTCAGTTAGTTTGCAATGATTTTAGTTATAACTTTGTATACCACATTGCATAAGGTGATGGGATGGAATTTGCTTGGGTATTTGACTTTCTCTGCTTTGGGGATCAAAGTGAGGAATGTTGAGTTGATTTTTAGGAGAACGTTCAAGTATTTCCTTGATTCCTCCACTACTTCGTGAACATCATGTTTGATTACTAACCAACAAGCATGGAGAAATTTAGTGGTAAATCCATCCGGACCCGGGGACTTACCTTTTGGCATGTAGAAGACTACTTATTCCACTTCCTCTAGAGAGATATGCCTCATCAGAGCCTTGTTTTGTTTCATTGTGACTAGCTTTGGAATATGTTGAGTTATTTTTCGGATAGCTTCATGTATATTGGGTTGCAAATATACTAATAGGGTGTGATAATGAGGGATCTAATTTGATTCAATCTCTTCATGCTCGATAAGTTTTCTTCCCTGGTTGGATCCATTGGGCACTGGAATTATTCCTCTATAGTTGTTCCTCTTTTTTGTTTCAAAGATCCAAATGGAGTTGCATATATGTTTATTCCTCTATTAGATCATGTTAGGTATCATATCTATTATAATAAGCAGAAAATAGAGATACTGAAGCAAATACCAGTGGAAAAACAAAATGTAGAGAACCAAAACACCAAAGATGATAACTTTATTGATATAAAGTAATTTTCACTTGCCTCTTCCAGGGGAAAACCTCCAACAGAACAATGCTCTATTACAATAATTCTCAAAACGAAGCTTTCTCATGCCTTATACTCTTATTTATATTAAATTTGTCTTCAAAAGAACAATCTATAGGAAGATGTTTCTAGAAGTGGAAGCTTATATTAAGTCATCTTACATTAGACCTATTCCCATTATTAACTAGGACTTATTTATTAATATTGACCTTTGTTACATGGAAAATATATTATTCTACCTAGTGTGAGGGGTTAGGGAGGTTGGGTCCCTAACATGCCCTCCCCCTTGAAAAATCACCTTTTCCTCAATGATTGAGATGAGGGAATTGTTGCAGAATAGTAGTCGTCTCCCAGGTGCCATCTTATGGTGGAGTATCCTTCCATTGAACTAAAACTTCCTTGATGTTTTGCTAACAGAGACAATGCTCGCACTAGTCCAATACTGCCTATGGCTGCAACCGAATGGAACCTTCTTCATCCCACTCTGGTAGACTGTTCTGGGTATGGAAATTAGTGACGATCACTTTCTTTAGGCATGAGACATGAAAAATAGGATGTATCTTAGAGTGACTGGGAAAGGATAACTAGTAGGCCATTGGCCCCACTCATTTGAGAATAGTATAAGGACCACTAAATTTGGGGGCAAGTTTCTGATAGTGTTATAGTTTGAGTGAATTTTTCTTGTACAATTACAAACGGAGAAACACTTGGTCTCCTTCAGCAAATCGATGTTCAAAACGACCCTAATCGTCCTATTGCTTCATGTGGTTCTAAGCCATGACCAAATTTTCTTTGAGAGTATGGAGAATGGTTGTGTGGATTGTCAGATTGAGGTCAACCTTCTAAACCTTGGAGACACCTGGAGTGTACAGGATAAACAACAGTGGCTTTTTTCTGTAGACTACTTCAAAGGGAGTCATGTGAGTGGCAGTATGGTAAGAGGTGTTGTACCACCATTTATCTAGGGGTAACCATTGAACCCACTATTTTTGTCTCTATGATGCAAACAACTCAAATATGTTTCCAAACACTTGTTGACTGCTTTAGTTTGGCCATCAGTATAGGGATGATATGCAGTGATGAGATACAATTGGGTTCCCTGGACTAGTAAAAGTTTGATCACGGTTAGAAACAATAGAATGAGGCATGCCATGGAGTTTGAAGATATTATACATAAAAAATCGAGCCATTGTGGAAGTTGTGAATGTGTGTTGAAGAGCATAGAAATCATCACATTTGGGAAAAAAAACCATGACCACCATGATGAGTGACTTATTTTCTAATTTAGATAATCCAACAATGAAATCAATAGAAATATTCGTCCAAATAGTTGGTGGAAGCAGAAGTGGTTGGAGTGTGCCATGAGTTTTGATAGTCTTGCCCTTATTGCATTGACAAGTATAACATTCGGTCACAAAGGTTGTCCTATTTTATATAATCCCATAAAAATAATGTTTGACCCATTCATAAGTTTTGGAAAAAACTAAATGTCTAGCTATAGGTGAAGCATGAAAATCAAAGAGCACCATGGATTTAGGATTCGACTATTTTCTTAAATACATGTAACATTTATAGCAAAGCTCTTCATTGTTCCAAGAGTACCCTGGAGAAGCTTGAGGATCCTATTGAAGTTTTTGGATTAGGCTGGAAATTTTGGGGTCCTGCCACCTTTCCTGGAAAACAACCTGAGGTCAATCTGCTACAATTAATGAGAGGGAAAAGATGAACCTGTCTTCTTCATATTTTCTGGAAAGGGCATTGACCACCACATTTTCTTTTCCATTCTTGTATGTGATCTCATAATCATACCCAAATAGCTTGGTCACCCATATATGTTTCTCTAGGGATGAAATTCATTTTTCCAGGAAATATTTGAGGCTTTGATGATCAGTTTTAATTTGGAAGTGTTGTCCCAAGAGATAAGAACATTAGAGATCCATTGCATGAAAAATACCCAACATTTCCTTTTCATAGATTGATTGCCTCAAATGTCACTCGGACAATTGTTTGCTGGTGAAATACAAAGGTCGACCATATTGCATGAGGACTACCCCTATGCCTCTCCCTGATGCATCACATTCCAGAACAAAGGTCTTGGTGAAGTCAGGTAGTTCCAAGATAGGAGTAGTACACATAGCATTTTTTAAGGCTTGGAAGGATTGGTCAGCTACTAGATTCCAACTGAAAGCATTATTTTTAAGGAGAGTTGTGAGGGGAGCTGCAATTTTTCCAAAATTCTAAACAAACTTGCGATAATATCTCGTTACACCTAGGAAACCATGCAAAATCTTAAGAGTTTTAGGACGAGGCCAATTTTGCATAGCTTCAATTTTCTTAGGATCCACCCTGACACCATCCTTGCCAACAATATGACCCAGGTACTCAACTTCTAAGTCAACGAAATCACATTTAAACTGTTTGAGAAAGATTTTGTACTTGAAGAGGAGATGGATGTAATTTTTAAACCTATGAAATAAATCAATGCACATAAATTCTAAGAAAAACAAAAATTAATCAATGGCTCACACATATAGTACATAGAGATTTACACTGAAAACCCTTAACCTAGAGAAAACCAACCTTCCTTGGTGGTGCACCTCTCAACTCTTCAATTTATTAATTTCACCATACACAATACAATATATACACAATATTTTAGGTATTTTGCAACTACGAAAACTCTAATCCATTAATTCAGGATTAATTTAGAAAACTGCTAAAAATAACAAAAACCACCACAAAAAACAATTTTGGGGTATTGCCCCGAACCTCGTCAACTCTTGGCTACCACCCAGAGCCAAAAACTCCACATAACCATGGGAGGAAATATCCCCCCCCCTCCCTAGGACACCCCTAAGAAAGCGCCCGATGCACATACATTTGTTCTATCTCAAAATCAAAAGCAACAATTGTGAATAAAAGAAATATAATAGAAGTTAACTTGGCAAATAGAGAAAACATTTAACGAAAGTCGATTCCCTCTATGATCCAGGTGGATATCGGTAGCCACCCACCTTTTCCAATTGACTCAAAACTGCTTTCTAGCAATTTTCGTAATTTACTATTTTTAGCAGTTTTTCGGGTCCTGAACTTCTGGAGCTGTTTCGAGGCCCTAAACGACGTTTTTTTGGGTATGTTGCAGTCAGAAAATTTCATCATATTATTTTCATTATGAAATTTTTCACAACTGTTGTATTGCTTGGATAGATATTTCCAAGGGGTTATCATACGCCTAAAACAAAGATCGTATTCAAAAGTTACGACCTTGGGAAGTTGATGTACTGACTTACCCAAACGAGGCCCACATGACATTTGGCGCTTCATCTCCTAGGGTTAGGTTTTTGGATGTCTAGGGTTTTTGAAACTCCTGTTTATTGTAAAAAGGCCTTCAAAGCCTCATTTTAATTATCTTCTTGCGAATGAGTGCAGTCGTCACATCTCTCCTCAAAGATAAGCTACCACCATTCTAGCAAGCTTGTTTTCTGCTGCATTTTAGAGTTTCGGCTTATTTCCTTATTGAATAGAAAACCAGTTTTACTGTATCTCTGTTATTTTGTGTTAAGCATATGTTAATAATCTGTATTAATTTCATTCTTCTCATAAAATCTGGATCAGTGGTATCAAAGTGTTCTGCTCCTTTTCGTCTTAATGCATGTCCCCAATGAGGTCAGAGTACAAATAATTAGGTCTCGATCTTGTTTCTCTTGAGGACCAAAGCTCTCACATGCGCAAGTGACCTCTCATGGAAGGAGAAAAGAAATATGATGGGATAAGAGATCCTTTCAAAATGTTGTTTGAGGAATCCCTCATGCAACAAAGGAATGAGATGATGGATAGTTTCACGCAAATGCTTCAGTGACTACCAACAGGCGACGCATCTTCTTCGAGCGGAGGCACTGCCCCCTTCAAGGTACAAATAAACTTTGATATTCCTGTATTTGAAGGTCACATAGACACAGATGGTGTAGACAAGTGGTTGAATCTACTAGAAGGGTATTTTTCTGTCCATAACTTTTCGAATAGAGAAAATATTAATTTTGCGCTCCTCAAAGTCGTTCCCCATGTCAAATATTGGTGGGAAACTTTCAGTGAGAAAAAGGAAATAGAGGAACCCTCATTATTTATAGTCATGACCACCTGGGAATCCTTCAGGGATGATATAAAGGAACAACACTACATTGTTTGAAGTTACGACGACTTGTATACCAAATGGACCACACTACAGCAAGAAAGAGACCAAGTAGTGCCAAAGTTCACAAATATATTCCATACCTTGTGCACCAATATGGGTATCAAATATTCAGAGTGACATCTGGTGCTCAAATATTGTGTTGCTCTGCATAGGTACATCTAGACCAAAATGGAATTTCTGGACATCTCATCCTTGGGCGCGACCTACAGATATGTCATCAAAATCAAGAAGAAGCTCAAACAAAAGATGCGGCAATTTGGGCCCGAGAACCCCTCACAACAAAAGACAGGAAAGGGCGGCCCCAACCCACAAAAAAAAGGACAAAGCAAAGATGGAAAATATCAGGACAACTAGTCCAAGTCGCTTGCAAAGAGGGACACCGGAAAGACAAAGAAAGATGCCGGGAAGTGATGGGACTTCCATAAGAGACCTTGGCATAACACTGTTGACTATCGCTCAAAGCAGTCGCTAGTGGACGAAGTGAAAGCCTTTGAATTATATGCAGGTTCTGACTCTGAGTTAGAACCAGAAAGGAGAATATGGATCATAGAAGCAGAACCCATTTCCATTATTGCTACCACCAAGCTCCAGCCTAATGAAATATATGAGCCAAAATAAGGAGAGTGCCTCTTCCATTCACAAAAGTGGGTAAAAGGCTCCCCACTGCACTTCATCATTGATAGCGGTAGCCATAAGAAACTCATCTCAACAGAGGTTATCAAGCGGTTGGCCCTACCGAAAACTCCATACCCACAACCCTACACCATTGGATGGCTCAACCAAAGAAGTGATCTCCACATCAACCAACAGTGTCAACTGTCATATGACATCAATCCCTTCAAAGACAAGGTATTGTGTGATGTTTCTCCTCTCGAAGTTTGTAATGTTCTTTTGGGCCAACCTTATTTATAGAAAATTCATGTTCTATATGAGTCTATAACTCGTAGTGATATTATTACTTTGAACAAGAAATTGTACAGGATACCTGAGGTAGTCCCACCTAGTGATATTTCCTTAATATCTTCCAAGCAATGCAGAAAGGTCATATGTCAAACGGGGAAGTTTGTCTTCTTCGTGATTCGCTCTCGGAATGAGCGAAAGATCACAGCTACAACTAGGGTCTCTGCAGTCGACCTCTCTACACAATAGAACCAAGTATATAAGGTCATCGAAGAATACTCAGATATCTTCTCCTCACCTACCAGGGTACCTCTGCACTGTCAGGTCAAGCACCCCATCGATCTTACCCCTAGTGCACCACCTCCCAATGGGACAATCTATTGTCACTCTATGTTAGAGAATGAAGAGATCAATCGGTAGATCCAAAAAATACTCCACAAGGGGCACATCCATCCCATCTCATCACCTTGCAGGAGCCCAATAATGATGGTATAGAAGAAATATGGAACTCGATGACTATGCCTTGATTACCAGGCCCTGAATAAAATCACAGTCAGAAACCAATACCCAATTCCCTAAATTGACGACCTCCTTAATCAACTCACAGGGGCGAAATAATTCAGTAAGATTGATCTGAAGTCTGGCTACCACATGTCTTGATAGAATAGACAAATGTATGGAAGACTGCCTTCAAGTCAAAGGAAGGTCTTTTTGAATGGTTGGTCATGCCCTTTGGTTTGAAAAATACTCTAGCCACTTTCATGAGGATGATGGATGAAATCTTGCGACCATTCACCAATAATTTTTTAGTGGTGTATCTTGATGACATTCTCATTTACAACATGTCTTGGGCAGAACACTTGTAGCATATTTAGCAGATTCTCCACACCCTGCAGCAACACAAGCTATACGCCAACTTGGAAAAATGCTCCTTCGGCATGGACAGGGTCCATTACCTAGGATAGATTTTTTATCAGCATGGTGTACATGTGGATCCATATAAGATCCAAGTCATCCATGACTGGCCATCCCCAACCACACTCACTGAGCTTTAGAGCTTCTTCGGCCTTGAGAATTTCTACCGCAGGTTTGTGTTGCGATTCTCCCATATTTCATGGGCCCTTAGCCAAATAATGAGGGGTGGTGGTGAGGAAAAATTTGCGTGGGGTCAGTCCCAACAACAAGCGTTCGATGATTTGAAGCAACATTTTTTCTCAACCCCAGTACTTTCACTACCAGACCTATAACATCCCTTTGAGATCGAGACAGATGCTTTGGACTATGTTGTGGGCATCATTCTCACTCAACATGACAATCCCATGGCCTATCATAGTAATACATTATCAGAGGTTGTCCGTAAGTACCCTACTGATGACAAATAAATGTACTCCATTGTGCAAGCCTTTCGTCAATGGAGACATTAAATTCTTGGGAGGGAGAAAATCATCCACACTAATCATAATCCACTACAATTCATGCAGACACAAGGAAAATTACATAATGACCGCCATCAAAAGTGTTCCATGTACTTACAGCAATTCCACCTCAACATCAAGTACAAAAAAGGAAGCACCAACCGCATTGTTGATTTCCTCAGTAGACCGCCAGTCACGGCACTCACAATGGTGTTGGACTCTTGCAACCATGAGACCTCTGGATGGCCCCAACTCTATGAGACAGACCCAGACTTCACCACCACCTAGAAAATGTTGGGTACAAATGCAGTTGTCGATAATTTCCATCTTCAGGATGGGTTGTTGTGTTGTTTGGTCCATATTTGCATTCCATCAAGAGAGCGATTGAAGATGATATGGGAATCCAACTACAGTCGAGTGGCAAGACACTTCGGCATCGAAAAGACAGTGTCGATGCTACGTAAACATTTCTACTGGATGAAAATTCGACAGGAGGTCAGCAAGTATATCAAGTCCTGCATTGCATGCACTATTTCCAAACCGACCACTAAGAAACATGGACTCTACACCCCTCTTCCTAATCCTGACAGGCCATGGGAATCCATCTCAATGAACTACATGTTGGGCCTCCCGTCCACCAAGCGGGGAAATGACTGTGTTTTTTTTGTTGTTGATGTCTTTTCTAAGATGGTGGTTCTAGTTTCCTGCAAGAAGAACATCATAGCAAAAGCCACTGCTAAGATCTTATTTGAATGATTTTGGGTACATTTCTGGATCCCACAAACCATTGTCTCATATCGAGACATTCAATTTATTAGCACATTATGGTCGAGCCTCTAGTCACTGTTGGACACCAAGATCACCAAATCCATGACCTTCCACCCCCAGACAGATGGCCAAACCGAGGTCCTAAATCGAATGATCGTGCATATCCTGCGCATGTATAATTCCAAGCACCCTCACACATGGGATGAGATTCTTCCCTATGTCCATCATAGCTACAACCGCACCCTTCATAGCTCAACTAGCCACAGCCCCTTTCAGGTGGGGTTGGGATTCCAACCATTGGGTCCCATAGATGTTGCACTTCCCCTTGCAGTCACCTTGACCGACTCATCTCCTACTCCAACTAAAGCTGACAAAGCCACCCGTTTCATTGAGAAAATCCATCACATCCACCAATAGGTTCATGATATCCTACAGAAGTCCAATGACAAGTACAAGAAGTGCCATGATAAACATCAGGTGCCACATAAGTTTCAAGTGGGCAACAAAGTTTCGTTGCACTTGTAGAAAAAATGCCTTACAGGACCCCATTGGAAGCTTCACCCACTCTGTTATGGACCTTACACCATCACCAAGGCTATGGGGGATAATTATTTTGAGCTCAACATTCCTCCTTTCCTTTGCATGCACCCAGTGTTCAACGTGGACCTCCTTCGGCCTTATTTCTCACCATTATTGCACACCTCAGATGTAGCAGAACAACTGACACCAATAGAGATCAATATCGACTGCATACAACAGGAATCCAGTGATCATACTGTGGACACATATATCAAGGTCACTCAACAACAAAGGATCCAGCCTTATCGAGCCGTCAAAGTAGGCCAGCTCCTGCACCAAGGCAAGTGTCTCAGTCAGGGCCAAATTCAACAGAAATTTCCTCATCTGTTGGGGGAACTCAACGCAATTTATACCATTGATTCCTAAGGAGGAGGATTGATCCAGGTGGATATCAGTGGCCACCCACCTTTTCTAGTTGGCTCAAAACAACTTTCTGGCAATTTTTGTAATTTACTATTTTTAGAAGTTTTTCGGGTCCTGAACTTCTGAAGCCGTTTTGAGGCCCTAAACGACATTCTTTTGGGTATGTTGCATATGGAAAATTTCATCATGAAAATTTTGGCAAATGTTGTATTCCTCGGATAGATATTTCCAACGGGCTATCGTACGCCTAAACCGGAGATCGTATGCAAAAGTTATGACCCCGGGAAGTTGATGTACTGACTTACCCAAATGGGGCCCACATGACTTTTGGTGCTTCATCTCCTAGCGTTAGGTTTTTGGATGTCTAGGGTTTTTGAAACTCCTGTTTATTGTAAAAATGCCTTCAGATCCTCATTGTAATTATCTTCTTTAGAATGAGTGCAGTCATCACATCTCTCCTTAGAGATAAGCTGCCACCATTCCAACAAGCTTGTTTTCCGCTGCATTTTATAGTTTTAACTTATTTCCTTATTGAATAGAAAACCAGTTTTATTGTATCTCTGTTATTATGTGTTAATCATATGTTAATAATTTGTAGTCATTTTGTTCTGCTCATAAAATCTGGATCACTCCATCTGGCAATAACCTTTTTCTACTAACCGAGCTTTGTGTTTCTCCACTTTTCCTTCTACATTCTACTTATTCTTAAACACCCATTTTCTTCCAATGGAAATTCTTCCAATTGGCAACTCAACTATATCACATGCCTCATTCTTATCCAAGGCATCCATCTCTTCAACCATGGAATTATTCCAGAGTTTACTATCCTCTGAATTCACTGCTTCCCTGAAATTTCTGGGATCATCATTAGTAATAGATAAAATAAAATTAGCATGAAAATCAGGTGGACAATACCTTTTTGGTTGCCTTCTTTTCCTCATTGATCTCCTCAATATTGGAGTATGAGGTTCTTCTTCTTCTTATTCATCTTCTTATGTTGGTTCAAATTTTGCATCATTCAAATCAAACTCTATTTTCTCATGTTCTTCTCTCCCTGGTAGGAATTCTTGTTTCATAATATATTTAACCTTTCTAAAAACAACATCCCGACTATAAACGGTCTTCTTAGGTTTTGGGTTTCAAAGCTTATAACCTTTCACACCATCTTTATAACCAATAAAGATACACTTTTCAACTTTATTATCGAGCTTACTCCTATTTTCCTTTGGAATATATACATAAGCATCACAACTAAACACTTTGAGATGTTCAAGAGAGGGTTTCTTACCAGTCCATACCTCATGCAAAGTTTTTTCCACCAATGTTAATGAGGGTGATCTATTTAGCAGGTAACATGCAGTACCCACTGCCTCTGCCCATAATTCTTGACCTAACCCGACACCACTGAGCATTCTCCTTGTTTTTTCCATCAATGTCATGTTCATCCTTTATGAAACCCCACTATGTTGAGGTGTGTATGGAGTAGTCTCATTCCTTTATGTACCTCACTTGTCACATAAATCTTCGAATTCATCCCCACATAATTATCCACCATTATCTGTCCTTGACCCCTTTATTTTATTCTCTGTCTGATTTTCTATTAGAGCCTTAAACTCTTTAAATTTATAAAATACCTTATATTTTTTCCTGAGAAAATAAATACATGTGTTCCTTGAGAAATCGTCTATGAATGAAACATAATACACAAATTTACCTAGTGATGGAACATGCACAGGTCCAAACACATCATTGGGTATCAAATATAAGATCCCCTTTGATCTTGTATTACCATATGGAAATCTTACTCAATTATGTTTACCATATATGAAATGTTCACATAAATCAAAATCCAGGGTGCAATTAGAAATACCTTCAACCATACCTTTACCGTGTAGTGTTCGAAGGCCCTTTTCTCCAATATTTCCTAGTCTTTGATGCCATAGCATGGTATTCTTTCCAGGGATAGTATGGATCTTTCCTTATTTATTTCTCTACTTAGGGACAACATAACTGTTACACCCACCAGTATAAGTGCTTCCCAAAAACTTGTACATATTTCCACATCGAACACCCCTCATCAAAACCATTTATCCTTTGACCATATTGTAAGTTCCCTTTCCCAATAAAGTATACAGAACTACATCATCCAACTTACTTACAAATATTAGTCTCCTAGCTAGATCTGGGATGTGCAAAACTTTGGAGAGAGTTCTAATCCTTCCATATTTCAGCAACAACTTAACCCTTCCATGTTCCATGAGTTTGGTGGTTGATTAATATCCTAGGAAGACATCACCACCATCATACTTTTCATATTCACTGAACCAATCCATGTGAGGAGTCATATGAAATGATGCACCCGAGTCGTTCAACCATACATCACGATATGCATGTGTACATGTAGATGCCAGGTAAGCATCACCTCCTTTTTCTGTGGATGTTTTCACCTTTGTGGAAGAGGAATCATTAGATCACTTTGATTTATCAACTTTTTAGACCTGCGATCTTTCTTATAATGCCCAACTTTACCACATTTCCAACATTTCCTCAAATATCTTCCTGGGGTTTTAGATATACCTTTAGATTTAGATCTCCCCCCTGAAGACTTATTTGTATCCCTATATTTGGGATGACCTATTACAAATAAAGAATATGTGTTATGACTATCCATGATTTTATGCCTCATCTCTTCCGATAACAAGGATGAAACCACATCCTCATACTTCAATGTAGATTGAGTAGTACTACCAATTGCTACAACCAGATTATCCCGGGAGTCTAGAAAAGAACATAGAAAAGTAATACACTTATCTTCTTCTAAAATATTAATATTAACATATCCAAGTTGACTTACCAGAGTATTGAAGGAATTTACATGCTTTGTCACGGAATCTCCATCTTCCATCCTAAGATGATACAACTTCTTTCAAATAAATTACTTTTTTACCAAGGACTTTGACTAATACAAATTCCCTAAATTTTCCCATAGTTCCTTGGCTATAGATTCCACTGACACATTCAATAACATCGAATCAACCAGACATATTCAAACCGTACTCCTTGCTATTCTATCAAGATTCTCCCAATCTTCTTGTGACATACCAATAGATTGAGTACTAGTATTTTGTGTACTAGTAGTTTCTGTACCAGTAGTTTTTGTACTAGTAGTTTGTGTACCTGTAGGTTTTCTACCGATAGGTCATGTACCAAGATCCACAATGATCCATTGTTCTTTTTCTACAAGAAGGTCCTCCATATTGAGATTCCATAGCTCAAATTTTTTACCATTGAATTTCTCAATCTCGATTCTAGAAATACTCGCCATTCTCTTTCAACACACGAATCACCACTGTAAATCTCCCATTAAACCCAGGTTTATCACAGACCCAAGATAAAATTAATCTATAAAGGCCGAGCCAAACCCTTAGCAACAACGGCGTCCCCCTTAAGCCAAAAATGTTCTCTGATACCACATGTAAGTTTTAAACCTGTGAATTAAAGCAATGCATATAGATTCTAAGAAAAAATGAAATTAATCAATGGCTCGCACATAGTACACAGAGATTTATGTTAGAAACCCTTAATCAAGAGAAAACTAGCCTTCCTTGGTGTTGTACCTCTCAACTCTTCATTTTATTAATTTCACCATTCAAAATACAATATATACACACTATTTTAGGTATTATGTAGCTACCAAAACCCTAATCCCTTAATCTGGGATTAAATTATAAAATCACTAAAAATAGAAAAAAACTCCCAAAAAACAAATTTGAGGTGCTTCCCCAAACGCTCTACGTAACCAGGGGGAATCTTACACCCCTAGTAAAATGCCTAGCGCACATGCATTCAAAGAGAGATAGGTGATGGGATTGTTAGATGTAGTCGTCAAATCTGACATGCCCCCCCCCCCCCTACATAACACTTACCAAACAATGGAGAACTTGATCCACATGGGTGAGATGGGTTGGCCAAGTTTTACTATAAATGATAATATCATCAAAGAAAACTAACACAAAGTGACTGAGGAAAGGATGAAAAACATGATTCATGAGGATTTAAAAAGTGGAGGGAGCATTACAAAGAACAACGAGCATGACCAAGAACTCATAGTGACCATGAGTGTGGAATGCAATCTTGGTAATGTCTTACTCTTTCATACGTATCTGGTGGTAGCTAGCATATAGGTCAATTTTAGTAAAATATTGAGCCCCACTGAGTTCATCCATAAGGTCATCTATGACAGGAATGGAAAAATTGTCCTTGATGGTTAGTTTGTTGAGGGCACGAAAATCAAGACACATGTGCCAAGTGTCTTCCTTATTGACCATGACTACTGGGGAAGAACAGGGGTTGGTACTAGGATGGATAACACCTATTTTGTTAGGGACCTAACCTCTCTAACCCCTCACGCAAGTATAATAATATATTTCCATGTAATAATAACCAATATTAATAAGGCCTATCAATAAGGAAGAATAAGTCAAATGTAAGAATACCTAATAGAAGCTTTCGCTTCTAGAAGGATCTTCCTCTAGATTATTCTTTTGGATAGATAGATTTAGTATAAACAGGAGTAGAGGTTATGAGAAGTTTTTTTTGGAGATTATTGTAATAGAGATCTGCTCTGCTGGAGGTTTCCCCCTCGAAGAGGCAAGTGAACATTGCTATCAGTGATAAAGGTGCTCTTTCTGGTTTTATTCTGGTATTATTCTTATATTGATCTAGTTACATTATTGTTGTTCTACCATTGCATGCTAAATATCTATGTTGTGCATACTATATTATATCTAAAATATTGCAAGTGGTATCAAAGCACTTTCCTCGACAAAAAATTGTGGGTTATTTTTTTTATGGTAGAGACGTATTATGTTCTCTTAAAGCTATAGAGATTTTTCGTTACACGCATAAAACCGCGGTCAAGGACTAATACAAATAGGAAATACAAGTCATTTTTAAGCGCACATCTTTTGGCCACCCTTGTAACCCTTGTTGGTACCCCTTCGAGTGGTAGCACATCATACATAACATGTATATAGATCGGCCTATATATCCTGAAGCCCTCCATAGATCAAATGATCAGTTGTCTGACTATTATAGTGCCATCGCGAACAACACTTGGGAAGATACTCTCTAGTACCTAGTTAGTCGGGTAGTATGGCTAAGGGCACAGTCTAGCCTCCTTAGTTAGTTCCCTAAGATATTGGGTCGAGTACTACTATTGGACCCCACATGTATATCAGAAAGCTAGAGCATAGGGAAAACACTTGTCTATAGACACCCTGCATACCCTATCCCTTAGGACGAAAACATAAACATAACATACAAGATCTATTTCCATGCAAATGTGCCTCCTGCATTCTGGTTGCAAAATTACTACACATTTCTTCCTATTAATAATTTGGGCATTTCAACACTGCAGTATTCTTCAGATCAGAGTATAACTCTGCAGGAGTAAAAAAAAGGTATAGTGGCCCCATTGGCACACTTATTTTGGACCTATCCCATTGGATTCCCCTTTTCTCCCTTGTCACAATCATACCTTTCATTTTTAATCCTTTTTTCAGTGGACCGGACCCCTTCCCAACATCCCTATTTTCCACCTCTCCCATTATATTTCCCTTTTCACCCTGATCGTAGTGGAACCTATCACTTATAAGTCCTTTTTTGTGATCCCACACACCCATTTTCCCTTACCAACACTCCTCATATCCTAATGGCCAACACTCGCAACCAAGACCTCCAACCTTCCATCAATCAAACCAAGGAGTCCCTCCAACAAAGGACATTTGATATTGGCTCTAACAATTCCCACATTGAAAAATTCAGGACCCAAGTGCAACAACAATTTGACGTCATGGATGCCAAATTCATGAACCAATTTAACACCCTCTAATCTGTTGTCAACCAGTTTTTGAACTGAACCTCAAGTCCTTCCTCTTTGGACCAACCAGATGTTGTTGATTACTCTCATTCTATGAATTTTCAATCCAACTCCTTTCATCGTGACCCCCATCTTCCCCGAGTTGATGTCAAAACATTTGATGGCTACGATCCCATGGGTTGGGTCACTCATATTGAGCATTATTTTTCTTTGCATGGCATTACTAATGAGTTAGCCAAACTTCCCTATGATGTTCTCTATCTGGATCCTAAACATTGACAATGGTGGAAATGGTGTAAAAAAGCATGTCAGGGGTATATTGCATGGACCCGATTTTTTTCCAAGCTCTATGAACTCTTTGACATTGATACCCACTATCTCAGTCATTTGACCAAGTTGAAACAATCAAGCACAATGGAAGAATTTATAATTTCTTTTTAGAATTTGGCCTTTCGCACCGAGGGCATGTCAAATGCGTTCTTCTGGGAATTCTTTATCAATGGCCTAAAGGATGAAATTTGAGCCTAGGTTCTCATGGATTTCCCTCAAACTTGGTTGGAAGCTACTAAACATTCCAAAGAGGCCCAACAAGTTTTTTTTTCCCAACACAAAAAACCCTCTTTTGTTCCTCTCCCTCGACCCACAGATCCTTACCCCCCTGTCACTCCCCTCAAGGTCCAGAAATTAAATAGGGATGAAATGGATGAATGCCAACTCAAGGGTATTTGCTATAATTATGATGAAAAATATTTTTCGATGCACAAGTTTAAGGAACAAAAACTTTTTTATGGCCATTTCAGAGGATGTTACCAACGAAGATGTGACAACTCCCCTTGTTGAAGAGACATCACTTCCTAATGCTACCCAAGAGCCCGCAGACCCACCTGAAGTTGACCCACTCATTTCCTTGCATGCCCTCATTGGTTTTTCTGGTCCATAAACTCTCAATATCATTGGTTATATTAATCATTAGAAATTCATCATCCTTGTTGACAGTGGTAGCACCCATAATTGTATTCATTGCCGCATTTCCCAGAAAACCAATTTCTATATTCGTGTTGTCAATAATTTTCAAATCATGATAGCCAATGGTGGGTCCATGAAATGTGGTGGGAGTTATGAAAATGTACATCTTCAAATTGGACAGTACCTCCTGAAATCTCATATGTTTTCCATTGACATGGGTGGTTGTGACATTGTGTTAGTTTTTGAATGGTTACACACTTTGGGTCCAATTCTCTTGGATTTTAAGGCATTAACCATGATAATCCAATAGGAGGGACACCAGTATCAGTTCCAAGGACTCACACCCAGTTCTCCAAAGATCATCAGTTCCCATCGCATGGAAAATCTTCTCAAGAAGGTTCACTTTGGTATTATTGCTCAACTCCATTCCATTCAAGAAGTTCAGACACCCTCTGTGCATCCTAACCTCCAATATATCCTCTTCAAATATCCAGTTGTTTTTTCCACTCCCGAGGGCCTTCCTCCTTCCTGAGGTGTTCATGATCATTCCATTCCCCTTATCCCTGACAACCTTCCTCCAAATGTTCTTCCCTATCATCATTCCTTTGCCCAGAAAAATGAAATTAAGAAAAATGTTCAAGAATTGCTCACCGCATGCGTTATCCATCCTAGTACGAGCCCCTATTCTTATCCTGTGATCATGGTACTTAATAATGAAGTCTCCTAGCACATGTGTCCTGAGTTCCACGCCCTCAACAAAAAAACCATCAAAGAAAAATTTCCCATTCTTGTCCTTGATGATCTCTTGGATGAATTGAGTGGTGCCCAGTTCTTTACTAAACTTGATATTTATTCTGGCTACCACTAGATACATATGAAAGAGGTAGACATTCCTAAGACTACATTTCAAACTCATGAGGGCCACTATGAGTTTTTGTTCATTCCCTTTGTCTTGTGTAGTTCTCCCTCCACTTTCCAAAGCCTCATGAATCATGTCTTTTGTCCTTTTCTCTGTCATTTTGTCTTAGTTTTATTTGATGATATTCTCATCTACAGTAAAACCCCGATAGACCATCTTGTTCATGTCGATTGAGTTCTACATCTAATCTCTCAACACCAACTTTTCCTCAAACAAACTAAATGTTCTTTTGGTGCCTTGAAAATCGAGTACTTGGGTCATATTGTTGGCAAGGCAGGTGTCAAGGTGGATCCTAAGAAGATTGAAGCTATGCAGGATTGGCCTCGCTCCAAGACTATCAAAATCTTGCACATTTTTTTGGGTTTAACAAGCTATTATCGCATTTTTTTTAAGAATTATGGAAATATTGTGATGCCTCTCACTACCCTCCTTAAAAATAATTCCTTCACTTGGACTCTTGCAATGGATCAAGACTTTCAAGCCTTGAAGGCGGCTATGTGCACCACTTTGGTCCTGGCCGTTCCCAATTTCACAAAGACCTTTGTCCTAGAATGTAATTCTTCCAGGAGAAGAATTGGAGCAGTCCTTATGCAATATGGTCGGCCTTTATCCTTTACCACCAAACAACTGTCAAAGAGACATTTGGGCCAATCAATCTATGAAAAATAAATGTTGGCTATTTTTCATGTAGTAGATCTCTGGTGCCCTTATCTATTGGGGAAACGCTTCCAAATTAAGACAGATCATCAAAGCCTCAAGTATTTCTTGGAGCAATGACCTTCCTCCTTGGAGAAACAAAAATGGGTGACTAAGATCTTTGGATATGATTATGAGATCATTTACAAGAAAGGAAAAAAAAATGTGATTATTGATGCTCTTTCCAGAAAATATGAAGATGAAGGATCCCCTTTTTTCCTCTCCTTCATTGCACCATATTATCTCCAAGCTATTCTCTAGGAAAGGCTACAAGATCCCAAACGTTTGCATATGATCCAACAATTGCAAGCCAAATCTCCAATTTCCCCCGGGTACTCTTAGCATAATTATGAGATTCACTATAAAGTTCATTTGTATTTAAGTAAACAGTCACACCTTAAATCCATGGTGATTTTTGAGCTTTATGCTACACCCACAGTTGGGCAATCAGGGTTTACCAAAACATATGACCGGTTCAAATTTTCTTTTTTTTTGGATGGTATGAAACAAGACGTTCACACTTTTGTGGCAGGATGTGATGTTTGTCACCGCAACAAGGGTGAAACAGTCAAAGCTCCTGTCACACTACAACTGATTTCGATTCCACCCACTATTTGGAGGGGCATCTCTATGGATTTTATTGTGGTATTACCTAAATCAGGCAATAATTCAGTCATGATGGTGGTCGTTGATCATCTTTCCAAGTATTGTCATTTATGTGCTCTTCAACGCCCATTTACTTCCAACAATGTGACTCAAATTTTCATGAATCATGTCTTCAAGCTTCATGGAATGCATCATTCTATTGTTTTTTATCAAGATCCCACTTTCACCAACAATTTTTGGTAAGAACTATTCAAGGTATAGGGCACCCAATTGCATCTCATCACAACATATCATCCCCAAACTCATGGTCAAATTGAAGTTGTAAACAAGTGTTTGGAAACATATTTGAGGTGTTTTTCATCTAAAAGGAAACATAAGTGGGCTCAATGGTTACCACTGTTGAATGGTGGTACAACACTTCTTACCATATAGCTACTTGCATGACTCCTTTTGAAGTCGTATATGGACAAAATCCCCCTTCATTTCTCTCATACATGCTAGGTGTCTCAAAGGTCCAGGCAGTTGACCAAATGCTTATAGTTCAAGAGGATATTCTTCGTAGCCTCAAACAAAATTTGGTCATGGCTCATAATCGCATGAAGCAACAAGTAGATCAAGGTCACTCCGAATGTCAATTTGTTGAAGGAGACCAGGTGTTTCTTTGACTGCAACCTTATAAAAAAACTTCACTCAAGGCCAACCATTTTCAGAAAATGGTGCCCAAACTTTATGGTCCTTATGTTGTTCTCAAGTGAGTGGGATAGGTGGCCTATCATTTAGCTTTTCCCAGTCATTCTAATGTGAGATTTTTCTTCATCAACACACCATCAAGGAAGTGTTATTCCAGTTGAAATATACCACTCCATCTGATCCCACATGGGAGCCAACTACCATTTTACAGAAATTTCACCATCTCAAGCCTTGAGGACAAAGTTGTTTTTAAGGGGGAGGGAATGTTAGGGACCTAACCTCCCTAACCCCTCACATAGGTAGAATAATATATTTCCATGTAATAAAGGCCAATATTAATAATGCCTGGCAATAAGGAAGAATAATTCAAATGTAAGAAGACCTAATAAAAGCTTCTACTTCTAGAAGGATATTCCTCTAGATTGTTCTTTTGGATAGATATATTTAAAATATAAATAGGATTAGAGGGTATGATAAGTTCTTTCTTGGCGATTATTGTAATATATCTCTATTATGTTGGAGGTTTCCCCCTCAAAGAGGAAATTGAACATTTCTATTAGTAATAAAGGTGCTCTTTCTGGTGTTATTTTGGTATTGTTGGCCCTTGACCAAGTTTTAAGGAGTCTTGGTCATGTTTGACCTATTTTGGGACTTCGACGGGCTATCGAAGGTGGAGCGCAAGACGAAGTGGAGATCATGGGATCTGGTCCCCTTTTAGGGCCATTTTTGGGATTTTGGATTATGTAACGGGTATGGGAATGTCGGCCCATGGGTTTACCCATGTTTAGGCCTATTTTGTATGTATAAATAGATGCTAATGCAATGTAGTGAGTACGCAAGTAGTTATAAGTTGTCTAAGTGATAGAATTTGATGTGTGTGATCAAGAGTTGTAAGTTATTTGGTGCATACTATGTGAGACTTGCAGAGCTAAGTGCAAGTCATTGCAAGACACTGTGGAAGGTTGTGTGCTTAGATATACTCGGGGAAGGAGGATCTAGCGAGATACGTAGATCTCATGTCCTCTGCGGAGTAGGGTTTTTGAGGCTCTGTGCATGTAACTGATTGAATAAGCTAATAAAGAAGACAAAGAGTTGGTGGACGTAGCCCCAGGGGGGGTGAACCACGTAAATGTGTGTTGCTCTGCTTTGTGCGATGTGTTGATGTGTTTATATGTTAATGTGCCTAGTGCTTTAATAAGAATGAATGATTTGTTGGTGCTTAGTGCTTAATATTATGAATGGATGTTAGATATGGTTGATATGCATATGCTTAGTGCTTGAATCTTCTAGATCTGATCTGTTTCGATGTGTTAAGTGCTGCTAGATGCTACATCTGGTTGAATACTATGATGCTTTGTAATTAGGGTTTAACTGTGCTATGTTAACTGATGAGTGCTCTGTTAAGTGTTAGAATCACATATATGTGTCCCAGCTAAGGTTGCAAACATCTAAGTCCTGCAACCACCCCTACCTCTACCTCCGGTGAGACTTCATCTGTTTTGCAGGTTTTGCTGAAAGGGATGATAGTTAGGGTTTTGTTGGTGCATTGTTGTAGCATTGAACCCTGGGTCTACCCCTATGCCAACAAATGGTTTTGTTTCCAGGACCGGAACTATGATTGTTGGGAACTGAGGAAAAAGAAGCTTTGTGTGAAGATCTGACCTGAAACCATGAAATCTATGTGCATAGATCTGTCACTCTAGTGTGCAGTATTCTACTCGATATGTGAAGCTTTGTGCTAAGAAAAGAAGCTCGATCTAAAGAAAATATGTAATATCTGCAAGCTTTGTGCTCTGATAAAGGTAATAATAGTGAAAATTTTTAGATCTGGAAGCTTTGTGCTTTGCTAAAGATAAGATTAGTGGAAATTTTTGTTTCTAAAGTATGGATCTAGGTATGCTTGATAAGATTTGTCCTAGCTTGAAAACTAGGGCACTGATAGATGAAAGAAGATTTGATATGAGTAGATCTGAGAAGAATAGTGAAAGATATGTTATACCTATGCATAGAGAGAATGTTTCAACTAACAAATGGATGCAGGATCCTAGAAAGATTTTTTTGCAGGTTAGCTACCATGATCCTAGTGCGCAACACAGGAGAGGTTGGGGATCATTTAAGAGAAATAGAGGATTAACTCTTTGTTACAATTGTAGAAGACCGGTACATCTTGCTAAGGAATTCCCTCATAGAAGACCTAGTTTCCTCTATTGCAAAGCTATGGACCATGAAGTCTTTAATTTCCCTAGAATAATTGTGAAGGTTGAAAGGATTAATATGGAACAAGAAGACCACGAGAAAGGTCAAGCAACTAATATTATGGAAGAACCCCAGAAAGAATCATAAAAAGTATTGCTATAGATGAAAGAAACCCTGAATGAGAACTGACATATCAGCTTATCAAAGATCTTCAAAGAAAAAGAATGCATTGAAGCAAGAATATGAGACTTCAACATTGACTATGTTCTGGATGAGGAAACATAGGTGAATATTATGACAGAAAGAACTTGGGAAATTCTAGGAAATCCTGTTATGATTCCTTCATTGGGAGGAATAGGGTTATTTAGAGGAAAGATAATAAGCCTATGCGGAAATCTCACCCAGATATCTATGAGTGCCAATGGAAATTCGACAGAGGAAGAATTTGAAGTTGTTAAATTTATTGAGAACAACGCTCCATTTGCTATGTTACTAGGAAAACCTTGGATTGAAGGAGATCATGATAGAAGGAAAGAAGAAGAAATCCTAGAGTAGAAGAAGCAAGCGTTAAAATCTTTCATGACTAGGAAGATCGCACACTTGATTGAAGAACAGGAGAACAGAGCAAAGCTATTTAAAACCAGAGACTTGGATGTCAAAATAAGAAGAACACTAGAAGACCCACGGAAGAATAAAGTACCTATTCCAAATAAAGATGAAGTATTACCCTTGAAAGAATCTCACCAGCATGAAGTTACTCTGCCAAAAGAAGATATAAATTAGAATGGAAAAGTGAATATCGAGACGAAGCTCACAGGAAAGAAGGCTAGAAAACTAAGTAAGAAGAGAGATAATATTGAAAAGTTATAGAAGGTTCCAGAGGGAACTTCACCGAAGGAAAATTTTCACAATTGGAACTTCACTGGGATATCAGAACTATGCCACATGACACTTCACCATGGCGAAGAAATATAGCCATTGGGGACAGTATAATCATTAGACCGATGACATGAACAGGTAGAAAGGCATTTAGGACAAGAAATATCACCACCAGACCATTGGGACCACACCATAACGGACAAAACTAATTTAATGAAGGATTCTCACCCGTTGCAAGAGATTTGTTGCCAAGTTATCTATTTCTCCCGTTGTGCCATGCAACGAGAAAAATTTTTCCAACCGTGAATCTGAGTCCACAGACTAGTTGATTTTTGCATAGTGATCATCGCATTATTTCCTTTCATCCCATTGCATTGAGTGGTTACCCTTCGAACCTGAGATATTCAATCACGAGCGTGCATGTCGGACGAGCTTAGCATTACAGAGAAATTTTTTGAAGAAGTTCTCATTGACCTAATGACTGAAAGAGTAATATCATAAAGAGAAATGTCTGCAAGTATTCAAGCATCATTGATGAGAGGAGTGAAAGCCTCTACATCGACTGCTCGCGGAGTTGGATCATCCCGACCATCAGCAGAAAAGAGAACCAAACAAAGAGATGACCTAGCCAATGTGAAGTTGATCACGTCTATATTTCTCAATTACATCCCGCCTCTGGCCGACGCGATGAGTCAAGATAGTGTGCCAAGAGATTTTGAGTAATCCATGATTACTGCATACCTCCCAAAAGGGATACGCACAGTTCGAGCGAGGGAGGACAAGATCGTAACGTTTAATTTAGTGACTTCAACCTCGAAGATCGCAAGAACTACAGTATGCTCGCCCCATATAAATACCTGACCAAGATCATGGGGAAGAACTTGAATATAATCCCCTAGCCGTGGACGATGAATCTTGCGTAGTCCACTATGTTAAATGTCATGAATATCCCACACTTCGAAAGGCACCAGGAAGTGAACGTCTGTGTCAAGCTATTGCTTTCATGTTACCATGGTGGTTACTTATGGCTAGACTGTCATATTACATTCAATCTGACGTTGATGCATAGGATCACGAGATTAAGTATGCAAGGACCCGACCCATAGGAGTTCTATCCAGGAAAATCCATAGATCTCATGCTAGCACAGAAGATCAAAGATGCATACGACGATGTTGAAAAGGGAACACAAGGCTACAAGGTATCCACCATCTAGAATGGCACAGTGTGCCTATATTGCCAACTAATAGCTAGAAAATTAGTAAGGAAGAACAGACCTACGCAGGTCACAGGCTTTGTCGTTGACCTCACAGGGAAGTGCGTGGAAGGCCTGCAAATGAACTGGGTGAAGTATCGAGTTAATCAGTTGGAGCTATACTTCCACGAAGGATAGGATCAAGGCTATGAGTTCCACTTCAGCTGGCTCCTGATCCTTATAGCCTTTGTTGCCTAGGAGATGCCAGAAGGTGCGACCTTCCTAAATATTCAACCATTCAAGCCACTTGCTACGAAGTTCACTACCCTTTGGTACTCGAGTGATATGAACAAATAATGGTAGTCGAACATTGTTTTTCACACCTATTACTTGCAGCTAAAGAGAACCATCGAAGTTGAACCGCACATGACCTAGAACACCCTACAGAGGTTCTGACCCCTAATGAAGTTCTACGCAGATCGACACTTCATCTACATTACAGTGTGATTCGATGTACATAAGGAGCAACTTCAGTCATACTACAAGCTCATGGAAGAAGACCTAGAGGAGATCACTAAGGACTGGTCCACAGACCTCCTTATTCCTGCAGACCTCATAGAGATGTCTAACCCTAACAACCCAGAGACCACACATAAAGAACATGATACACTTGGACCCAGTAAAATGAAGAGTACCAAATAGGTCCAAGAATTAAGCAGTGCCTTAGGAAAGACTGCTTCAGTATCACCTGACTGAGGGGGTGATGATGAGTAGAAGAAATAAATGGCAAAGGAGTTGAATAGAATCCAGGAGAAGTAACACTACCCAGAGATGAGGTATATCCCCTAAAGAAGAGGAAGGTTTCTCCCCTGAAACCTTCTTCCCAGAATAAATCGAACTCCACCGTGACCAAGATGAAGATTGTACTTATTATCGATGATTTTGACTTCATCATCACAGTTCTCAATGACGCTTCACTAGAAATCATGGAGAAATAGGAAGCTAAACATGAGTAAATGTATGATAGAATTGAGGTCGAACTCTGAGGGGTACAACAAGCCCTTTAGCCTAGCCACATAGTGTCCATTGTGCCCCTGCCATTAGGAGAACCAGAGTTGGGAGATGAGCCAACCCAACTCCACCGACTAGTTGATGCGGTCAAAGCTCTCCTTCGTCGCACTCAAGAAGAAATAGAGAAAGACACCTAGGCCTTGAAGCAAGTGCGAGGCGTACTCATAGAACAATGCTGAGTTGTAGAGAAAAAAAAGGTTGTTCTCCAGGTAAAGTTTGAAGAATATAAAGTACAGATGCAACAAGAAAGAGAACAGTTGCTCGCAAAGCAACTTGAAGTGAAGGAAGAAGTCAACAGAGCACTCTGCTCTGTGCAAGCTTAGAGATACAAGCAGAAGACTGAGTTACGCATCAAGTAGAGTAGCTTACAAAATCCATCCAGTAGCTAAAACAATGAATAGCATACTTAGAGATCCGCACAGTGCCTAGCACCCTGCAGGATGTGAGGGACCAAAGAGAAGAAATTGCTCGAAGCGTAGTTGAGAGAATAAAATCCCTTACCATGGAATGTAAGAAACTCACTGACCACAATGCCCAGACCTATGAGAAACTCACTAAGAACCTAGAACTGAAGGCACTGGAGTCACATCTCCAAGAGGTGAAGTATTAAACAGAAAAAATACAGGCACAGTTGAAGCCCCTGTTAGCTGTGGAAAGAATGAAGCGATCCCAAGAGCAGCACATTGCCCAGCAGAAGGTCCACACTATTCAAAGAAAATTTATGGAAGTAACTCAGAGACTCCAACCTGTACAGGATAAGGCTTACCAATTGTTCACAGAGATCGAAGGCCAAGGAGCAGAACTAGAGCAAGTTGTCACTGCAGTTGAATAGTGCCTAGAGGGACCTGCCAATAAAACAGTCATACAAGGGTTCATTGAACAAGAGGTCATGGCATAGCAAGAATTCAAAGAATCTCGAGCCAAGCTTGAGACTTTTGATGTAGAACTAGTCATATCAAAGTGACGTGGGGCGATTCACAGGTGAGTGTTGAGGGCCTGTTGGTCCTTGACCAAGTTTTGAGGAGTCTTGGTCATGTTTGACCTATTTTGGGACTTTGAAAGGTTGTTGAAGGTGGAGTGCAAGACAAAGCAGAGATCATGGGATCTTATCCCATTTTAGGGCCCTTTTTGGGATTTGGGATTATGTAATGGGTATGGGAATGTCATCCCATTGGTTTACCCATGTTTAGGCCTATTTTGTATGTATAAATAGACGTTAAGGCATTGTAGTGAGTATGAAAGTAGTTGCAAGTTGGCTAAGTGCTAGAGTTGTATCTGTGTGATCAAGAGTTGTAAGTGCTTTGGTGCATACTATGTGAGACTTGTAGAGCTAAGTGCAAGTCATTGCAAGACACTGTGGAAGGATGTGTTCTTAGATCTACTCGGGGAAGAAGGATATAGTGAGTTGCACAGATCTCTTGTCCTCTGTGGATTAGGGTTTTTTAGGCTCTGTGCATGTAATTGATTGAAGAAGATAATAAATAAGACAAAGAGTTGGTGGATGTAGCCCCAGGGGGGGTGAACCACGTACATGATGTGTTGCTCTTCTTTGTGTGATGTGTTGATGTGTTTATATGTTAATGTGCTTAGTGATTTAATATAGATGAATGATATGTTGGTGATTAGTGCTTAATATTATGAATGAATGTTAGATTTGGATGATATACATATGCTTAGTGCTTGAATCTGCTAGATCTTATCTGTTTTGACGTGCTAAGTGCTACTAGATGCTAGATCTGGTTGAATACTACGATGCTCTGTAATTAGGGTTTAACTGCGCTATGTTAACTGTTGAGTACTATGTTAAGTGTTAGAATCACATATCTGTGTCCCAGCTAAGGTTGTAGACATCTAAGTCTTGCAACCACCACTGCCTCTACCTTAGGTGAGACTTCATCTGCTTCACAGGTGTTTTCAAAAGGGCCAAAAGTTAGGGTTTTGTTGGTGTGTTGTTGTAGCATTGAACCTTGGGTCTTTCCCTGTGCCAACATGTATTATTTTGATATTGATGTTATGGCAAGATTTGCCTCACCCTATGAAACTTTTCTCAGAAGGCCTTGTTCCATTTCCCTATGCAGACTTGAAGTTCCTTTTTGCAAATCCCAGAGATAAAAATAATGTTTTTCCACATATATGTGCCCTACCTATTGTACAACATGCGTATACGTAGGTTGCACAACTACATCTCACGTACATCAGGTTTTGTGCTTAAAATTAAAAAATGGTGTCAGGTTTCCATGTCACGTCACAAGATCCATGATCCTTGACCTTCCATATACTGGAAATGTTATGACTTGGCCCTTTAGTTCCACTTGAAGGCTATAAATGGGACAAATCTGAGCTATGGAAAAGAGGAGAAGAATTCAACTTTGAGAGCAAAGTTACTCTGGAGAAATTATTCACTTCATATTGAGTCTGCATCCCTTTGTCCTTTTAAGTCTGAACACATTGTTCAGTCCCCAAGCTCTTCCCTACTTGATTTGGAACTTCATTGTCTCTCTTATATGATCTTTCCTTTGGTGGAGGATTGAAGTGGTGGAGGCCTAGCTGGAAGGGACTTAGTTTCTCGGTTCTGAACCATGCCGACACAGGAGTTTTAATTCATTCACTT
The DNA here is from genome assembly GCA_009831015.1 of Picea engelmannii. Taxonomy (NCBI): domain Eukaryota; kingdom Viridiplantae; phylum Streptophyta; class Pinopsida; order Pinales; family Pinaceae; genus Picea; species Picea engelmannii. The sequence continues at coordinate 80,321 of ML778605.1, read as the reverse complement.
CTACTCATTACATTTTAATAGAAATACTATTTTCTCGTCCAATTAATATCTTGCAAATATTTGAATTGTTATTCCATGGACATATTTGTTATGAATTTTGATGGATTATGCTAGTGAATGTGATAACTTTATATATTATCACCATATGCTTGTGTTTATTGGTTGTTGAGGACAAGTTGAAGGTGTATTTCTTTGAGTTAAGTGCTCAACGGTGGACTTCATCGAACGTCTGGACGAGGTAGTCTCTTTATCTTGTCTCGTTAGCATATTTTCTTATATATCATATATGAGATTAGAGTTGATTTCTATAGTCATTTCAGTCCATTGTGGTTTACCCCTAGCCATAGAGAGATTTTCCTCGTAACATAATTGGCGACCATACTGGGGATATAATCTTATTTCCAGGGTTTGGCATTTTTTTTTCCTTTTATAACTCTCATTTATATTGAGTTTCTTGTCGTCCGATTGCTTGACAACCTCTGTTCATTTTGAGTATGTGTTTCTTAGCCTTCTCCTTATCCTAGTTGTGTTTTAACACATATACGTGGGTTTTTACCTGACATTCTCATACATACTTGTGTTGTCCTTCTGCAAGAGGCATATGTACGTGATTTTCTCTTGAACAGTCATGTACATCATCCTTTTCTGCTTGGTTGTTGGGTTTGACGTTTGTTGGGTAAGTTTTGATGGTTTCTGAGTCTTCTTCGGTCTCTGTTATGATTGTTAAGTGTTTGTGGAATGATAGGAAACCTTTCTTTGGTTGAATTTTTGGGCAGCTCCTTTCTCATCATCCTTTTCATTTGATTTTCCTTGCATATTGGGCTAGGTGTTTTCTTCTTGATATCCTACTTGGTTTGTCTATGTTTACATACAATAGAGTCTTTATATCAAGTTGTTGTTCAGTCCTTGCATTTTCATTATTTTATATTTAAAATACAAAAATATTAGGAATTTTACATTGTTGGCATTTGATCTTTTGAGTCCTTAGCATTGATATTAGTACATGTAAAGAAAGATTGCATCTTATTTGGAATTGCATAACTAAATTAAAAATTGCATTTTGAAAAGCATATCATTTATTGGGAATTGAAGTTAGGACTTTGCATTTTATTCATATTCGTTTATTTTTCTTGTTGAGTCACAACATCATTAGTTTCAGGACAGCACCTTTATTGAGTAATAAAGGTCACTAAAAGAAACATTGATAATTTAAAATTGATTAGAAATTATTTTATTTTCTAGGGTGCACAAACTAACTTAGGATTTAGAGCCTTGGAATAGGATTTTGTGAGTAAACTTCTCCAAGGATATTAAATCAACATATGTGTCTGAATAAGGGAGTGGAGAAATACATTGTATAATTGGTGATGTCAGGAGTCTCTGCTTGCACCAGATTTAAGATCGAGGTCACATGAGGTTGGTTGAGGGGATATCCCCCCAATATCTTCTTAGCATCAGATATATTTCTGGGGATCTATTCGTATATGGAGATCTTGATAGTACCTTTACCTCTATGAGAGGCAGTGCTTTCGAGGTTTTACACTTTTTTACCCTTCCCATATGGTGGACATGACTTATGATTGTTTGCCTGCACACTGGTTATATCATGGTTTATTAGTTTCTTGGCATAGGTACCACATAGGTTACTTGTAGGGGTTATTCAATAGGTACCCTGGGTCAGATAAGGGTCAGACAAAACACAACCTTTATGGAGGATTACCTCTCCGAGGGGATCTGACCCACTGGTTGTTAAGCCCATGAGGGCTCTTATAACTGATTATGATACCTCCGATATTTAGCGGGGAGTCTCAGGCCCCTCTTGGGCGAGGCATACCTACTTTAGGGAGGGAGGCCCCTTTCAACCACTTTATCCTGTTTGTGTGCATATTGGCCTTTTTTTAATTTTACTTTGGTGTGCTCTTTGATTACTAGTTGGCCTTAGGATTTTTTTTTATATCACGAGTCTTGAGTCATCATGGAGCCAGACCAACTTCTCTCCAGGTCTCGCCACTTTTTACAGTTACCATTGCATTTTGAGTCTTTTCCTTCTAGAAGGCATAAAGTTATCAAATGTGGTACACACACCTACACTTACCAGACTTGTGATCATACAAGGATGAGTATTGAATTGAGTCAAAAATATATTGGGAATCCTTCAACTCCCATACCCACTATAGTTAATGATACCCCTTCGACACCTTCAACCACAATGGTTGTAGTGTCGGAGGTTCCTATCATCACTCTTGTCTGTCCTATAGTGAATGCTCAACCTATAGCCATGACACCTTTTGGGTCCCTTTTTCACTCACTAGGCTACAATATCCAGTCCATCCCTATGGCCTCTAGCCCTTTTTCTTATGGTATGTCAAATTTCACATCGCAATTTTCATCCTCCATCCCTACGGCTAGTCTGAATAATAGTATTGGACTTGGGGGCATGGATACTCTACATACTCCATTCTCATTTGGTGGTGCTCATGTCCCAAACATGACTCCTACAGTTGGAGGTCTTCCTCCTTTTCACCCCAGGTCTAATCTTGGTTCTAATGCTCTTGGATGGAGTAATCAACCTGATGGACAAGTTATTGCTCATGGTCCATCCTTTACACCCACCTCCTCTATACCAATTCCAACCAACACGTTTTGCATGGAGAATCCACCTTTATCCTTCGGATTCACACCCGGAGGAGGTTAGTTTCATACCTTGGGGAACCCCCAACCTAGAGCCACTCCGATTGGGGGTAGTTTTTACAGCCCTCATCATAAACTTCCTACTGGAATGATTCCCAACCAACCCCTCATGAATCAATTCAAAGGAGGGTCTTACAATCCCGTACATGACCATGGTGCTTACCAGAACCCTGGATGGGTTGCGATTCCCCAACAAAAATCTTTCCAAGGAGCTTGGGGATAGATGTCACAACCCCATCTCCCTTTTTTGGCCACGCTCAATCTGCCAAACTTGTCTAATTTAATGAATGACCATGTTTGTCATGACCCAACATGGCCCCCCGTCCCCACTAAGCTTCCTTAGGATATTCCAAATGATTACTAATTTTCACCTTTGGTTCTCTTTAAATTCCCTTAACGATGATTATATTTGGTTAATATTGTTTCAACGCACCCTCACAGGGGTCGTTGTGAAATGGTATATCGAGCTACCAAGGGGGGGCATACGTAACTTTTAATCATATGGTTTTAGTCTTCCTCAACCACTTCCAATTGTCGATTTGTTACAATGTTGCAATAGAACTTATGTTGACCTTTCATCAGGACAAGGCCACTCATATCTCGGATCACATCCAGGAGTGGCTTAGACGGAAGAGGTTGATCAAGGCCTACATACCCCCAGAATTCCTGCTAGAGTGGTTCATTAAGTCTCTACAACTTTATATTTCGAAGGATGTTTCTACATATAGGGTTACATCTGAGGAAGAAGCGATTTTTAAAGCCCAACAATTATATCTTATATATGCTCAGTCTTTGATGTTATAGGAGATTATTCCAAATGCACTGAGGTCAAACTATGACCCTAGACAAAATCTCGAGCCTCATGTTGATGGCATTGTAGACTCTACCAATGTGAAATATGCAGACTTGGTGGCAAGCCATTTGAAAGAGTTGTCTCTAAACCAATCTATAGGAGGGCAAGCTTTGTCTGTGTCCTCCACTCCCACTTAGTTGGTGGATGTACATTCTGTGCAATCGTCAGCCAACCTGAATGGTAACCAACAACCAGGAGGGAATAAAAAGAAAGGATGTGGTAATAATCGTAAGGGTGGGAAGAATAATAATAAACCCAAGGACAACAATAATAATGAGAAGTCAAATAATAATGTGGGTGAGGGAAAGAAAGAAAGGCAGAAGGTGAAGTTTCCCTGCAAGATTTGTACAGATGGCCACCTTACCCATTTATGCCCCAAACTTGCAGAAGTTGTGATGCTTTTATCTCTACCTCCCGTTGTGCTAACTAATCCTTTTCCACATAATCAACACATGTCCTCGAGCTCCTCAAATGATGGAAATGCGGCGAGTGGGAGTAAAAACCCATCGACGCAAGATGCTGACCATTTATGCTTCAACATGGTTAAATCTGAGGTTAATGTAGCCACTCGGTCTCGTGATTACAGTTCTCCATAGACTATTCTTGGTCTAGAGTCTCCCCCTACTCCAAAGATGCCCTTACAAATTGAAAAACCAAATCCCCCACCTCGTATTTCGAAAGGAGTACTCAAGCGCTCTAACTACAATCCTAATGCTAGAGTCGCCCAGAATTACTCTATTGTTGAGGATCTAGGTCAAACCCCTTGTGCAATGTCAGCTCTAGAGGTACTCCAGATGTGTCCTTCATAGAGTAATACCTTGCTATCTGTGTTAGGATCTCTAGATCCTTGTGGATCTAAAGTTATCAAGTTTGACGTCACAGATGTGAAGCCTCTCTTTCCTTACCATGTGGAATTCCAAACCCACGTGGATTACTCAAAGTATACCATCAAACATATTTTTGTTTATGAAGGCACTGCAACATGTGTGATGTCCCTAGTCTTTTGGAAAGCCCTTGGATCTCCGACCCTTTCTTAGTCTCCAACCACGTTGACTGATTTTGATGGTTGTTCCTTCCACCCTGACAGTATTCTTCCTTCCTTTATAGTCCATTTAGGTGGGAAGATGATAGATGTGGATGTCGAGGTGGTTGATGCTCCCCTCGACTATGAGGATGCAATTGGACCTATGCTATAACTGCAATCATATCGTCCATCTTCCACACTCTTTTTTTTCCTCACAATGGGAAGATCATGACCATCGACCAGTTTTCCTTTGCATATGCTATCCCCAATGCATATGTTGGACCATTGATCCTTGTGATCGAAAATTCTCAGTCGGAAACTAATAATATCAGTGTCGAAATGTATTCATCCCTTATGGGTAGCTTTGACTTCATGGCACCAGTTCATCATATATACGCCATGTCCAGTGGGTATGCTTTGTCAGAGAGGTTCATTCCTTTCCGCACTTCGTATTTTAACGATCCTTGGACCCTAACTTCTTTGATTGTGTCTTGTGAAGATCAATCACATACTGGAATGGCTATGCCACTATCGGCAACAGAGATAACATATCAAGTTGTTCTTGACTCTTCCACCGATCCAGATCCTATTACCTCTCAAACGGACGAGGAGGATCATGTTCTAGAGCCCATGTGGGCCACTTCATCATCTTGTTCACATGACTTCCTTGATGAAACTTTACCTTCAAGTGAAGCTATCATAGAGGCCATGAATAGTTCTGACAGGCCATGGGATGATATGCATCATCGCTCTTATTTTCTCCCATAGCTTACCAGAATTGAACAAGATGATTTTAGATCTACTTTGAGTGAGATATTCGATCATGCCATGGTTCAAATTGATATGCATAGAATTTATGTCGAAGGAAACATCGCGAGTATCTCTCCTACCATCACGATCGATATCTCTTGTACCCCTGGTAAGATTGAAAATTTATACATCGAAGCGGATTGTTAGCCAGAAGAAATTATGATCTACACTAAGCTCTTCAAAGAATTTCATGATGTATTCGCTTGGTCATATGAAGAGATGCCAGGAATCGACCCTCAAATTGTTGAGCATGAGATTAAAACCTACCCATATGCTATGTTTGTTCGACAATGACTTAGAGCTTTCAATCCTAGGAAGGCCCATGCTATTAAGGCAGAGGTAGAAAAACTGCTTAATGTTGGCTTTATCTACCTGGTTCCCTTTACTGAATGGGTATCCAATCTCGTTCCTATGACTAGAAATCAAGGAACCATCCACATATGCATGGATTTTTGTGACCTGAACAAGGACTATCCCAAAGACAACTTCCCGACACCCTTCATTGATCAAATCCTCAATGAATGTGCAGGAAGCAAAGTTTTTAATTTCATGGATGGATTTTCAGGGTATAACCAAATTCAGATTAAACCCGAGGACCAACATAAGACAGAATTTATTTTCCCTTGGCATACTTTTGCATACCGGAAGATTCCTTTCGGCCTTAAGAACACCGGAGCAACTTTCCAATGAGCTATTACCTTTGCATTTCATGATCTCAAGCATATAGTTGAAGCCTATCTTGACAATCTTGTTGCTCACTCCCGTAAGAGAGTGGATCACCCCAAACACCTTCGACTAGTTTTTGAAATATGTCACCATTATCTCATCCATTTGAACCCTCATAAATGCATCTTTTGCATTAGGTTAGGTACACTTCTAGGATTTTTAGTCTCTGAGACCAAGATCATGGTAGATTCATTAAAGGTTGAGGCAATACTTTGATTTCCTCCCCCACACACTATCTATAAACTTCAAGGTGTACAGGGGAAAGCTAACTTTTCACGACTATTTATAGTGAACTATGCTAATATTACTAAAGGTTTCATGTGTCTCCTATAGAAGTACACTCCTTTTATATGGGATGAGCGAGCCCATGAATCCTTCGATGCTTTGAATAAATCCTTGGTATCGACGCCTCTGCTAAAGTCTTCATACTACGGTAGAGATTACTTTCTTTATGTCATTGCGTCCGAAGAGACGAATTGTATGGTGTTGGTTCAGAAGGATGATGATCTCTGTGAGCACATCATTTACTATTTTAGTCGAAACTTAGTTGTCCCTGAACTCAAGCATTCTCATGTTGAAAAGCTAGCTTTGGTTGTCGTTCACGCAGTCCAACGATTACGACACTATATATTTATTTTCCAAACTATGGTGGTTTCCTATGTCAATCCATTTCAATACGTCCTTACCAGGCGTATCATATGGGGAAAGTACAATAAATGGATTGTCATTTTACAAGAATTTGATCTCAATTTTTCTTCTACGAAGTCCAAAAAATCACTAGTTTTTGCAGATTTAATATATGACTTCCCTCGGTTAGATGAGGATGTTATTCATGTTGATTCATTTTTGGATCAACACATTTTCCTCATCTCATCGTCAGACCCCTGGTATGGAGATATTTGTTTCTATCTTCAAAATTTGAAGTTCCCTCAGCATCTCTCACAAGATGACCGACGACGTACATGATACCAAGCTAAGAACTACCTTATCGTTGGTGACACTCTGTATCATCGAGGAATAGAAAATATATTGCATCATTGTTTAACTCACAAAGAAGCCGGGTCTGTTCTAAATAACTATCACAGTGGGGCTTGTGGTGGTCACCTATATATTCGGGCTTGCGACAACCCAAAACATTTTGTGAGACGGTTATTTTTGGTCATATATTTTTAAAGATTGTGTCAAAGAGGTTAACAAGTGTCACTCCTACCAGGTGTTCACTTAGAAAATTCACTCGCATCCATCCCCTCTCCATCTAGTCATTACCGTCGGTCCCTTCACCAAGTGGGGGTGGATTTTGTGGATTGCAACCCAACTTTGGTTGGGGGGAATCAACACATTATCATGGTCATAGAATACTTTACTAAGTGGGTTGAGGCCATGCCTACAGTTGAATATGATGGTAATATTGTTTCCTTCTTCATATTCAATCAAATTATATCCAAGTTCAGAATCTCAAGTGAGAATGTCACTAATCATGGTAGTCACTTTCCGAATGAAATGATGAAAGAGCTAGCATCAAAACTGGGGTTTAGGCATGGTCATTCTTCCCCATACTACCCCTAGGAAAATGGATAAGTATAGGTCATGAACAAGTCTCTCAAGACCATTTTTCATAAAAATGCCAGTCAGAGCAAATATGACTGGCATATCATGCTTTATCTAGCACTTTGGGCATACCGAACCTTGGTTAAAAATTCCACCGGTTTTTCTCCTTTTCAGTTAGTACACGGTGTGGAGTCGATCTTATCTATTGAATGTGAAATCCATTCTCTTATATTGGAAGTTGTGCTCCTACCTAACACTTTCGATCTCGAACAACGCCTTGTACACCTAGAGAGTCTAGATGAGCAGCGTCGAGATGCTTATACGACTATCTAAGAAATTAATGACATGTCAAGGTCCAATATGATAAGTCTGTTTGTCCTCAGTAGTACGATTAGGGTGACTTGGTCCTTATATATGATCAAGCCAAAGAACCACTAGGGGCAGGCAATTTCAAATCCATGTGGCACGATCCCTATATCGTGCGACCTGTCTAAGAAAAAGGAGTCTATGACTTAGAATATTATGAAGGGAACATGTTGGTTGAGCCCAGGAATGGGCTCTATCTGAAAATATATTACGCTTAAGCCCCAATATTGGGCGTAACTCTTTGTATACTAATGTATATTAGTGTATATATATTTTCCCTTTGTTTTTATATTCATCTTGCTTATCAAGTTTTCCCTTGGTTGGCAGATGTCAACGGAGTCTTCGGTCTACTTAGGATTCATAGACGGGGCCAGTTGTCATACATGGAATTTTTCTTCCTCCGCTTGGGTTGTTTACTTTCCCGAGGGTCTACTGGTGTCTTCAGGTGGCATTTTCCTAGGGCCATCCATGAATAATGTGGTCGAATATAGCATCCTTGTAGAACTTTTGTGCAATGCCATTTCACATGGTATTCACTCATTAGAAGTTCGCCTGAACTCCTAGTTAGTAGTATGTCAGTTGAACGGTAATTACCGTGTGCGAGACCCTACTCTACTCTAAGTATTCTTACGATTACGACTTTTAGAACGAAATTTTGATTTTATTACTTATCATCACATACCTAGAAATTCTAATTATATCCGATGCATATGCTAATTTTGTTTTAGATTGGCATTTGTCACATAACTAAAGCAAAGAAAACACTTTCATCAACGTACACATTGTAACATAAGTAAAGTCGAATATCAATGTTTATATATATATATATATATATATATATATTTCATCTCTCCAAAAAATATGATGTTATAGTACAAAATTGGGGTTGACACCCTCAATATACATATATGGTCGATCATACAATAGTCATGACATCTACGCATGTGGCACTGGATGAGTATCATGATAGAATACTATGGAATTTGCGAAATGATGAAAGATCCGTACCCAAGTACGGGGCACACCTACCACCTGCTACGACATCGCCTCTAACAAATCCTCCACCTAAACCATGGGAATCCTCTGCGTCAAACGAGACCGGTTTCCCTACACGTTTTGAAGCACTCTATCTGCATCCCCTCCCACTGACTCTATCGATGTCATGTAAGTCTGTCTGGTCATCGTGGAACTACTTCTGCTTCACATACATGTTTATCTAGTACTAGACATCATCCAAAAATATTTTTGTTTTCTTATACAAAAATAAAAAAAAATGAAATATTCACCAGAAGAAAAAGTCATCGTTGTAGGGTGTTGGAACCATACCACCCCCCTGCCACCTCATCACCTCGGTCCACCTGCATCGCGAGATCCATGCGGAATAATCTCAACTCTAGGGCCCAATCCTGGAACCCACTCGAAGAAAAAACTACAAAGGATAGACGAGATCTCGAAGTTCCTATTTCTACCCAATTTGCAGTCTGTCAGCTAGCTCTTCATTTTGGCCAGCAATGAGGTGCATTAGTCATAAACCGTGGGTGGCAATAACTCCACTGAATATAGCATAAGTGGCCTCAATTCCTGGTGTAAAGAGGTCGACCATGTGATTTGTGTCAAAACTAGGACAACAATATTGAGACTCAGATTGTTGATTGCTCTGATTAGGAGTTGTCTCCCTACCTTCTCGGTCCCTGCAATGCAATGAGTGGCTATGTAATCCTCTATGTTCATGCCACTCCCAGCTCCTTGGTCTTTGAGTTTTACCACCTCACCTTGGAGCAACAATCTCGTCAAGAAGTAGATGTCCTCAACTTCAATCCTTAATGGTTGTCCATCAAGGTTGAAGGTCTCACTATCAGAATCCCAGTAGTTCACAAGTAGCTAAAGAAGTCTCACTTGAGCCCTCATACCTTTGAGAGCCCAAAACTGGTATAGCCCACATATTTTTAAGGCCATTTGGGCCCCTTGATCTCTCTCCACTATAGCATCCACCTCTTCATGCTCTCTTTCTCTCCACTCTAGCACCATCCTGCAAGATTCAAACCCATTTTTGAGTTAGCAACATTTAAAAAACCTTATCCACGGACATATATGTGAGCTATAGTGTACACAATCACGTATAGGGTTGCTTATATGTTGTTTGTTTTTCAAACAATTGTGTATAAGTATAAGTATACGCGACCCGATAAAATTGTAGCTCGTGTACACCTTAGTTTTGAAGTTGTGCCTTAAATAACTTAAAAGGGGGGGGCTAATTACAAATTTTAATCCATTGAAAATAAAGAGGAGAGGAAGATGAATTACCTACTCCAAACATTCGTCGATTTTATCACTCGTAGCTCCCACAATCAGCAGTTGAAATTCAGAGGCAATTTGGTCCAAAATCCACCATTTGGGTAAAAAATACAAATGGTATAGTAAAATTGGTTTTTTTTACTATTTATAGCAAATTTTTACCCACTTTACATAGTTTTGTACAATATTTTGGCCTAATGGACTAATATGACAGTGGATGGAATTGGTTTTGGTAGTTTTATCCAGGGATTCTTGCAGTTTTCAACGCCATGTCACCCGTTCGTAACTTTGGACAGGTATTTTCGTTACCCAGCATATAGGATAAGTATCCAATCCATCATGCACACTTGCATCATCCTATGACTACAGATTGTATGCCTTAGATATGAACCCATTTTATAGCGACACAAAACCTTCTATCTGCAACTAGAAGTGTCGTTATCGAATGGTACAGACTTACCAAACATGGGTACCCTAGTTAGATCCACTGCTTCATTCAGTGCCCATGCAAAGATTTTTGTCTGTAGGATCAGGAGTCCCTTATAGACAATACCTGACTTTATGTTTGAACCTCATTTCTTACTCATAAATAGGTTGAACTATACCTAGAGGACTCCCAAACGAGTCTGATTTAAGCTCTTTTCCGACTCTCTCAAAAAGTGAAAAGATTGTTGAGTGAACTTGTCTCTTTCACACTCGTAAATTGGATTTGAAAGGATGTCTATTTGAAGCAATTTTATCCCTTTTTCAAACCAAGTAGACTAAGATTACAAAAAATGACATTTTTTGGTGTTAATTTGTAATTGCATCTCATTCTCTTTCTTGCAGAATTGAGCTTATTGTCGGTTCTCACTTTTTCATTATAAGCCTTTCACCTCATTAGTTTGCATCATCAGCCAAGTAGAGCCTTGTTTATATCCTTTGCATCTTGACACCATATACCCAAGGGGGAAAATTCCCCCGAGTGTCCATCTCTCGCATGCACCTCCTTGCATTGAGCATAGGTATGTTCCACTGCTAGAACTAGATTGCTTACTCGTGACACTTGTTTCCTCCTCTGTATCATAGCATTCATTTGAGTATGAAAAAACAAAAAAATATGGGTGTGAAAATAATATTATCTTATATTGGAAGTAATCACGTCGCCTTTGAACAAAGCACAAAAATTTTGAGTCCACTTGTCATCAAAATTTTAGGATTAGCATGAGCTTAGGAACCTGAGCTCGTTACAGAGAGTTTACTCCCCCAATTGGTTACGCTTCTAGTCCCTATGGAGAGTTGTATTGATGCCTCCTACATCTCAAAGTTTCATCATTGAGTCTATGCTTCCAGAGTCTTCCATATATCTCATGCTCTTGTTCAAAGGATGTCTATCAATCTGTGTTGGCCATTCCTCAGAACTCTTGACTTTCCATGTCGGCCATACCCTCACTGTGTCTCAGAGTTACATGAAGTTGTAGTCCTATTGTGCACCCTATTCCTACTTTCCTCATTGGTAGGTAACCTTAAACTCATCAGTCAACATTTCATCATTGGTCACTGGCAAGGTGGTTTCCCTTGTGTTTGATGGAAAGAAATATATTCACACATTGGGATTTGTGCAGTGTCTTGGATGCCATTAGCCTTATTGGTGATTTCCTCTCCTTTTTCAATAGTTTTCCTTATTGGATTCTATTCAGAGGGTATTTTTCGTATACTGCTTGCATCTGGTACACGCGAAAGATGCACAAGGTCATTGGTTCGTGAACATGTTCTTCATCCGATTTCCTCCAAATCATCAAGCTCCTACTTTGTACCTCATGTTGAATGATGAAAGATGCATCAATTATCTTCTTTCAGCAGGTCTCCTTCCATCAACTTTAGGTCATCTATTCTGGATATGAGACCTAGATTCCTATGAGTACCTAGAGGCTTGTAGTCATTAGTAGCCGGTTCTCACGCCATTGATAGTTGGGAATACATAAATGTTTCCTAATCAATGGATTCTTCAAGTGTTCGACTGCGACACCTTTATTCACACTTGTAAGAATGTACTCGGTGCCTTGATACCTACTTTCATTATCGGTAGGTTGTCTCACGTTTGTTAATGGTATACCTTAATGACCGGTAATCAAACCATGGCTCATTATGTTCTACCTCAACTCCTTTATTCACATGATGTAGACTTGCACCTTTGGCGGATCATGTAGAAAACTTGAAGACATCAGTTCATAGTCCCAGCTTTCCTGAGTTGTTGTTATAGTTCATTGGACCAGTACCTATGTGACTTCAATGATCATGGGAGATCAGATTGTACTCCATTGTATACATATATCTTCAAATTGATTTTGAGACTGGTTTTACTAGGCCTTGTTCGTGACTATGATATCCTTTGGCACGTAGCCACCTTTGTATTGCCTATTCATGGCCATGAACAGTTGTTTGGTATATTTTCACATGGATTTGCAGTGCAATTCAAATTGGCAGCCATGCGCGCAAAGTCAGTACAGATTGTAATATTCTCATGAGCAACTAGTTTTTCTAGTTGGGTCTCCATTACTCCACTTCTGGGTATTATAATTTATTTTGGCCATCACAGATACTCCTTTGACCTCACACATTAGGGGGCATCTGTTATAGCAAGCTTTTCCTCACCCTATGCAAATTTTCTCAGATGGCCTTGTTCAATTTCCCTATGCAGACTTGAAGTCCATTTTTGCAAATCCCATAGCTAAAAACAATATTTTTCCACAGATACATGCCATACCTAATGTAAATCATGCGTATACACAGGTTGCACCACTATATCCCACGTACATCATATTTTGTGCTTAAAATTAAAAAATGGTGTCAGATTTCCATGTCACGTCATGAGATCCATGAACCTTGACCTTCCATACACTAGAAACATTCAGAATCGTCCCTTCAGTTCCACTTGAAGGCTATAAATGGGCCAAATCCGAGCTATGGAAAAGAGGAGAAGAATTCAACTTTGAGAGGAAAGTTAATATGGAGAAATTATTCACTTCATATTGAGTCTGCATCCCTTTGTCCTTTTAAGTCTGAACACATTGTTCAACCCCCAAGATCTTCCCAACTTGATTGAGAACTTCATTTTCTCTCTTATATGAGCTTGTTTTTGGTGGAGGATTGAAGTGGTGGAGGCCCAGCTGGAAGGGACTTAGTTTCTCGATAACGAACCATGTCGACACAAAAGTTTGTAATTCATTCACTTCTGTTGATTACATTTTAATAGAAATACTATTTTCTCATCCAATTAATATCTTGCAAATATTTGAATTGTTATTACATGGGCATATTTTTTATGAATGTTGATGGATTATTCTATTGAATGTGATAACTTTATATATTGTCACCATATGCTTGCATTTCTTGGTTTTTGAGGACAAGTTGTAGGTGTATTTCTTTGAGTCAAGTGCTCAATGATGGACTTCATTGAACATCTAGACGAGGTAGGTTCTTTATCTTGTCTCGTTAGCATATTTCATTATATAGCATATCTAAGATTAGAGTTGATTTATGTAGTCATTTCCGTCTATTGTGGTTTACCCCTAGCCATAGAGAAATTTTCCTCATAACATAATTTCTGCAGTCATTTCCGTCACTTGATTTCCAATGTGAGATTTCAAGTGACGGAAATGACTACAGAAATCATGATTTGAAAATTGTTGACTGCATGGATATAAAACTTGATCTCTTGGGAAAGGGGGTGATGAATGAAATTATGTGTTTCCACTGTAAACTAGTATGATGAATTTTTGATGCTTAATGTATCCAATTAACTTGAGGGTTTAGGGAGCAGAAAATATAGTGAGAGCATTCAGCGAAATCATGGGTTCAAATTTGGGAGGATCAGAGGGTAGATTAAGATCATCTATTTGGGATAGCGCTTCTTCAGGTGAAACCTCAACATATTAATCCAAAACATCCTAAAAAAATTCCACAAAAAAAAAAATTCATTACACTTGTGCCCTAGAAAGTATTTCTCATCACAATTATAGCAAAGACCCTTGAGTTGACATTCATCCATTTATGCCCATGTTTATTTTTAGACCTTGAATGGAGTGGCATGAGGGGAAGGAGTGGGGGGTTTAGGGTGGGGAATAAAATAAAATTTTCTACTCTTGGAATATATGACCTATTGTGCCTCCTTGGCACGTTGAGTTGCTTCCAACCAAGTCTAGGGGCGAGCCATGAGGACCTGGGATCATATTTTATCCTTGAGGAAACTAATAGATAATTCCCAGAAGAAGGCATTTGTCATGCCATCCATTTGGAGACCCAAGTGCTCAAAGGTAGCAATAAAATATTCCACTGTCCCATACTGTTTAAACTTGGTCAGATGACCTAAATGGTGGGTGTCGGTTTCAAAGTGTTCATATAAATTGACAACAAGCGGTGTCCAAGAAACATATCATTGGCATGCATTTCCATGCCATTTCCACCATTTCCATTGTTCTGGATCCAAATAGAGAACATCGTAACGAAGCTTGGTCAACTCATAAGTAATGCGATGCAAGGAAAAATAGTGTTCCATCTGAGTGACCCAAGTTGTTGGATCTGAGCCATCAAATTTGTTCACCTAAACTCTAGAAAGATGGGGTTCACGATGAAGGGTGTTGGAATGAGAGTGCAGGGGTTGGTTGGATTCAACACCTTCAGCATGGAGGGGTGGGTCAAAGGAGGAAGGACCCTGGAATTTGTTCATGAATTGTTTAAGAGTGGAATTGAGTTCGTCAATTCGGTTATTGAGTTGTTCCTGGATGTATTCCACTTTGGCATCAACAACAAAGATGTTAGAATTTAGTTTATGATTGGTTTTTTCTTGGCGAGTGGGAGCCATTTGGGGATGAGGGGTGGGTCCATAAACAAAAAATAAGATAAGTGATATATACCCCTATGATCGATGAAACTAGAGGAAGCCAATGGATTAAGTGGGAAATAAGGGTGTCGGTAAGGGGATGTGTCCACGGGAAAAAAGGATTAAAAATGATAGGTATCATTGCAATCCTGGAAAAGAAAGGAATCCAATGGGATAGGTCTCAAATAATGGTGCAGTCAAGACCCATAATGTTTTCTTTTAACTCCTACAAAGTTATACTTCGACCTAAATAATATTGTAGTGTTGAAATTCGCAAATTCTTAACAAAAAAATTGTGTAGTAATTTTGCAACCAGAATGCAAGGGAAAGGTTGTGTAGCCAAAATATCCTTTATGTTCCTTGTTTGGTATATTCCCCTGGTTATGGTTTTCATGGTTCCTACAAACAAGGTTTTTTTGTGTGCTATAGCTCTTTGATATACGTGTAGGGTCAAACAACAGTACTCGACCCAATATCTCAGGGCACCAACTAAGGAGGCTCGACCATACCCTTAGTCGTACTACCTGATTACCTAGGTACTAGAGAGTATATTCTCGAGTGTTGTTCTCTGTGGCACTATAACAGTCAGGAAGGTGATTGACTAATCTAGGGTTGGTTTCAGGAGACCTAGGGGACTCCTGATATACCTGATAGTACATGGGAGTGATTGCCATATGCAGATTCTGTCTGATGTTGTACTACTCAAAGGATACCAACATGTGTTACAGAGGTTTCCAACAAGGTGAAAATTTGGTTTCTAGACAACCCCGTGAAACCTCTTGTGTGTAGTCTTCCCCAACTTTCTATATTTTCTGTGTGTAGCCTTCCCCACCACAGTTTTACCTACTGAACGACAAATCTTTGTTCTTTAAATATGCTAGTAGTACACGTCTCTACTCAGAAAAAAAATTCCCACAGTTTTCGTAGAGGAAAGTGCTCTGATACCACTTGTTAGGTACCAGATCTATTATAATAAGAAGAAAATAGAAATATTGAAGAAAATACCAGTGGAACAACAAAATGTATAGAACCAGAACACCAAAGATGATACGTTTATTAATAGAAAGAAATGTTCACTTGGCTCTTTGAGGGGGAAACCACCAACGGAGAAGTGCTCTATTATAGTAATTCTCAAGACGGATATTTCTCATGCCTTCTACTCCTATTTATACTAAATCTTTCTTCAAAAGAACAATCTAGAGGAAGAACTTTCTAGAAGCGAAAGCTTCTATTAAATCTTCTTATATTAGATTTGTTCATATTATTAACTAGGCCTTATCTATTAATATCGAACTTTATTACATGGAAAATATATTATTCTACCTACATGAGGGGTTAGGGAGGTTGGGTCCCTAATAGATCATCAGTTTGCCCTGTCACAATCCTCTACTATTGTATGTGTTCCATCTTATTTTCAACTTCTTTTTTGGCCTAAAATATGTCCCCAAACTCTTTTATGTTCCAATGTTTTAGGTGGAGTTTTAGATTCTTGAGTCTTTGTCAGAATTTAAACTCTTCTTGAGTTCCATTTAGTATGGTTGCTTCCTTCCACCACTTGCCAATCTTCACTTGAAATGATGGACACTCCAACCGAAAGACCTCAAACCTGAATGGCCTATTTTTCAGGCTTTCTTTGATGTGAATATCAAAATATATTGGTTAGTGGTTAGATATATGGCTTGGGAGGATTGTGGCTTCAATCGTTAAACCCATGTTCAACAAGGAATCTAACAATAGAAAATGATCTAGATGAGAGGCAATTTAGCAAGTTCCTCCTTTGTGGTTTTTCCAGATATGAGTGTGGTTCACAATGCCCCAATCAACCATGTGGAGGAATCAAATGGTTTCTTTAAATTTTTTACAGTCCAGATCTATGCGTCAAATGGAACTTTGTTTCTCTGCCAAGGATTTTATCATATTAAAGTCTCCCCCGATGATCCAATGGCTATATTCAACTATTTCTTTGAGATTTTGCAATCTTCTGAGAAAGTTAACTTTCTCCCCATTAGTTGAGGCCCATATTCATTGGTGATGAAACCTAGTTTGTCTAATAGATCTTATTAATTGAAATCCGATAGATAGAAATCACCTTGTGGAGAAAACATTGGAGATATGGATCTCTTTAGGGTCCCACATGAGCACATGTTAATACCTAAACATAGTTACCAACTTAACGAGAACTCTACAGAGTTCTCGTTTTGGGGGGGGTCAAGTTTTTTACCCCGTTTTTAAAAATGGTGCTAGCTATAACACCCCCTTCCATTTTTAGATGGTTTTTTGATATTTTAAATTTTCTGATACATAAGATTTCCACTTTGTTTTTTTAAATGCTCGTTTTTTCACTTATTTTCAAATTGTTCAATTTTTATTTTTTTCTTCTTTTTTCTCAACGATGTTTTTTCATCTATTTTCAAAATTTTCAATTTTATTTTTATTTTTATTTTTATTTAATCGTGTTTTTTAATCATATTTTCATGCTTCATCCAATGTTAAAAATGTTGTACACCATTTTCTTTTTGAAATTAAGATTTTCCATATAATTATTTGTCCTTAATTAAGTTATGGTTCCATACATTTTAAATATAGTGGAAAATATCATTTTTAACACACTTTTTTTACCTTACTTCAATACATAGAAATTAATTGTTGTTAAATAACAATATTTTTAAATAATTAACAAAAAAATATAATTCATTTTTTTTGGATCAATTAAAAACTAAAATAAATAAGAAAACAAACATAACTGAAATTTAAAAAACAAAAACATTTAAAAAACAAATTTATATGAGAAAAAACTATTGAAGAAAAACCTAAAAAGCTAAAGAGGAAAAGAAAACCATAAAATTATATATATATATATATATATATATATATATATATATATATATATATATATATATATATATATATAA
>ML778605.1:36778-57658 GCA_009831015.1 Picea engelmannii | reverse complement strand
GGATTTACCGTGCACACCGTGGCTGAGAGGTTTGGGCACGGAGGGCTAGGACATCCGTAGATGTCCTAGGGCCAGGCGCACTGGTCGGCAGGGTGGCCGGTTTGGGAGTGTTGAAGCTGAAGGTTCAAGCTGCTGCAAGCAAAGGTTCAAGCTGAAGATTCGGAGGTTCAAGCTGAAGATTCAAGGTTAGCATCAGTGACAGGTATTTTATTTTCAAAATTGTGAAGTATATACTCAATTTTAACTTGTATGCAAAGTATCATGTAGATTTAAATTGTTATGCATAGTGTGTTATGTAAAAATGTTTTATTTTCTTCATAAAATTCTGGGAATGAATATGCTCGAATAAGCAAATTTTTAGTTCTGTTAAAATTCCGCTCTGTTGAAATTTATGGTAGCCAAAATGAAATTAAGGTTGTTACAGAGCCATTAATGCCTCTTATGTTCTAGGATTTGATATTCATTAAGAATTGTGCAGGGTGGCTTGAAACTTCTTGGTTATGATCCAGATGGATATCGGTGGCCAGACACCTTTTCCAAATGGCTCAAAATGGCTTTCTGGCAATTTTGGCAATTTACTATTTTTAGCAGGCTTTAACTTCCAGGGCCATTTTAAGGGCCCAAATGAATGTTTTTCTAGATAAAGGTTCTCAATGATAGTTGAAGGAATGATTGAGCCCCCAAAATGAATCTCCTCAATGATACCTTTCCAACGAGCTATCACATGCCTAAAACGAAGATCGTATGCAAAAGTTACGACCCCGGGAAGTTGATGTACTCACTTACCCAAATGGGGCCCACATGACTTTTGGCGCTTCATCTCCCAGGGTTAGGTTTTTGGATGTCTAGGGTTTTTGGCATTCCTTCTTATGGTAAAAAGACCTTCAAAGCCTCATTTTAATCATCTTCTTGCGAATGCAAGTAGCCATCACATCTCTTCTCAGAGATAAGCTGCCACCATTCTAGCAAGTCTTCCACTCTGTATTTTTACAGTCTCTGTACATTTCTCTCATTAATAGAAATCATGTATTACTGTATATCTGTGTTTATGGTTGCATATCCGATACATTTCTTTTATATTATTGAATATCTGCGATATCTCTGTGCATTTCTTTATTATATCTCCGATCTCATTTCGTGCCGAAAATAATCCGGATCAATGGTATCAGAGCAGGCTGCTCTTGATCGTTTTTTTCAGTGCATATCCCCGATGAGGTCTGAGTATAATAGGTTGGGTCTCGATCTTGTCTCTCTTGAAGACAATCGCTCTCACACACCCAAGAAACCCTCAATGGCAGAAGAAAAGAAAAACGACGGAGCAGACGATCCTATCAATCTGTTGCTTGAGCAAGCTCTCACGTGACAGAGGGACGAAATGATGGAGAATTTTCCCCACATCCTTCAACACCTGCTGATAGCATCAGGTGCATATTCATCAAGTGGCCACTTTGGAGGCACCTCGCCTTTCAAGGTACAAGTTAATTTTGATATTCCTGTATTTGAAGGACAGATAGATGCAGAAGCCCTAGAAAAATGGTTAACTCTACTGGAAGGTTATTTCTTTGTTCACAATTTTTTCGACAAAGAAAAGATCACCTTTGCACTCCTTAAAGCTCTCCCTCATTTCAAACATTAGTGGGAAACTTACTGGGAGAAAATTTCCACAGAGGAGTTTGGAATATATGGGGTCGATCCCACTTGGGATTTTTTTGTGGATGCGATAAAAGAACAGTATTACCCTGTTAGCAACTATGAGGACCAGTACATGAAATGGACCACACTGTGGCAAGAGAGGGGCCAAGAAGTTCTGGAGTTCACCAATACCTTTCATACCTTGCGCACCAAGCTGGGTATCAAAGACTCCGAGCGACATTTGGTTCTGAAATACCATGGGGCTCTACACAGATACATCCAAACTGAAATGGATTTTCTGGATGTCTCATCACTCGGTGTTTCTTATTGATATGCTATTAAAATTGAGCAGAAATTTAAGCACCGGAACAAACGGGAATTCAGGTCTGCAAATCCGCAACAACCAAAGTATGACAAAGACGACCCTAACAAGCAGTCTCCCGAAAACCAGTCCAAGACACAAGAAAAGAAGGGTCATGGGAAGACAAAGAAGGACACCGAAAAATGGTGTGAGTTCCACAAAATCCCCTAGCACAACACCGATGAATGTCGCTCAAAAAAGTCATTGGTGGTCGAGATCAAAGACAAAGAGTCGAACCCTAATTCAGAATCTGATTCTAAAAATAATGGTAAAGGACAGATTATTGACGCATACCCCACTGTTATTGTCGCGACCGCAGCAATTCAACCAGAAGAACCAACAGATCCTGAAGAGGGGGAGCGCCTTTTTCATTCACAAATGTGGGTGAAGGGGACCCCACTGCATTTTATTGTTGATAGAAGAAGCCAGAAGAAACTCATCTCAGCAAAGGTCATCAAACAGTTGGGATTTTTGACAACACCACACCCGCAGCCATACAACATCGGGTGGCTTCGGCAAAGATGAGATCTCCGTGTCAACCAACAGTGTCAATTTTCATACAGCATCCAACCCTTCAAGGATGAGGTATTATGTGATGTTGCCCCACTGGATGTCTATGATGTTCTCTTGGGCCAACCATATATGTGGAGACGCCATGTTGTTTATGAGTCTCGACCTCGTAGTGTCATTATTACTTTGGGGGGTCATCTCTATAGAATACCAAAGGTAGTTCCGACTACTGTTCCACCTAAAAAGTGTCGCAAGGTAGTATCTCAAACTGCAAAATTCAGCTTCTTCACAATCTGTTCAAAAGGATAACAAAAGGACACTGCAACCACTACAACCTTGCCCCAAGCACCTTCTATCCAATAGAAGCAAATCGACAAGGCTTCAGCAAAGTGCAAAGATTCCTTCTGCACATCGTCCTCTCATGTATCTCGACTTGTTGAGCAGCCTCAACCGCAACAGGTTCGTGACAGATTTCCACAAACTGAGCAGCACGACGTCTCCAGCAAGACAAGCAGCTCACCAAGATGCAGATTCAACAAATGTTTTTCCCTCTCCCCCGGGAACTCAACGCAATGGAGAAAATTTATTCCTAAGGAGGGAGGATTGATCCAGGTGGATATCGGTGGCCAGCCACCTTTTCCAAATGGCTCAAAACGGCTTTCTGGCAATTTTGGCAATTTACTATTTTTAGCAGGTTTTAACTTCCGGGGCCATTTTGAGGGCCCAAATGAAGGTTTTTTGAGATCGAGGTTCTCAATGATATTCAAAGGCATTATTGAGCCCCAAAAATGAATCTCCTTGATGATACCTTTCTAATGAGATATCACACGCCTAAAACGGAGATTGTATGCAAAAGTTACGACCCCGGGAAGTTGATGTACTCACTTACCCAAACAGGGCCCACATGACTTTTGGCACTTCATCTCCCAGGGTTAGGTTTTTGGATGTCTAGGGTTTTTGGCATTCCTTCTTATTGTAAAAAGGCCTTCAGAGCCTCATTGTAATCATCTTCTTGCAAATGCGAGTAGTTGTCACATCTCTTCTCAGAGATAAGCTGCCACCATTCTAGCGAGTCTTCCACTCTGTATTTTTACAGTCTCTGTACATTTCTTTCATTAATAGAAATCGTGTATTACTGTATATCTGTGTTTATGGTTACATCTCCGATACATTTCTGTTATATTATTGAATATCTACGATATCTCTGTGCATTTCTTTATTATATCTCCGATCTCATTTCGTGCCGAAAATAATTCAGATCAGGTTATAAGGGTGATTATGCCTGAGTTGACCAGAAATTCACCAAGATCTTGTAGTAATTGTTTATTGCTTTGACATCCTCTTTTTCTTTCCTCCTTTGCAAGTTTGGGTGATTCCTTTGAGATAAAAAATTGTATTCCTAATCAAGAAGAGGTTGCATGCTTACCTTGAGGATTAGGCGAAGGTTTCTCTTTAGATTTGAGAAGGGATTTCTACAGTAGTTGGATCTGTCTCTGTGAAATAGAGTTTTCCACTCGTCGAGTACATGCATCGGCCATCCCTTGTAGATCCATCTCTCCTAGTTCCATGTCTTCCCCATCATCATGCTCTTCATTTCCCTCTTCTACTGAGACCATGTCTTCATCATCTTCTACACTTGTGCACTTGGTTCCTGAAAATTCTGCCTCTTTTCCATGTTTATGACCATGATCTTGGTGAGGGTGTTCCTCATATGTATGGTATGAATGGTTTGGTTATTGGGGTTGTGAGGATCTCAAATTTTTTCTTGATCTTAGGAAATTTAAGATTTGACTGTGAGGGGGGTTTTCTGAGGGTTTTTATTTTATTGGTGACTTTCTAAAAACCCTCCTCATCTTTTGCATTCATGTTTTTAACAGGATCTAGAGGTGCATTGAGAGGACAATCCTATAAGAGATTCCCATGTACATGGCGTTTTCGACAACATAAGGGGATGTGTTAGTATTCAATTTTCTAAATCTAGTCAGAGTATCTGTAAATTAAGAAAATTGAAGCCGACAACGATATGGAAACATTTAGGTAGACATAGATGTGAGAATATGAGGTAATATCTACCCTACTTAATCGTATCAACGATTTTGACAAAAGATCCAAGGGTGTTTCCAATGCCCTCTAATATTTTTCAAATTCCAATACTCCTGTGGCGGGGAATAAAGATGGATCCAGATAGGGGCAACAGTGAAGTCCTCCTTGGCAAGGATGAATTTCTTAGTCCATAGTTGAAGGTATAATCTAGTGGAGTTGAAGAAATAAGGGTCATTCGGAAATATTCTTTCTTGGTCCTCAACATTGTTTAAAACAATTGTAAAAAATCCCTTCAAGCCCAGTTTGAGTTCGACCTCCTTTTGACTTACATCGTGTCTTGATCCACCAGATCAAAGCTTTTTCAGAAGGCTATGGTCCCATGAATTTATGGATAATGGAATGATCATGCATGTATTGGATGGTTTCATTGATTTTTGTGGATTTGGTTTCGTATTTTGAGGTTTCATCTGCCTGCAATATCCATGTGCCTATCTGACGCTTTTCCGAGCTATTGGGTACAACTTGCTCGACTTCCTTTGATTCTTTTGGTAGTGGATTCTAGGGATTGTAATTCCTTCTTCTTCGTGGCGAGATGCCTTATTATGATCCTCACTTTTGGATGATGGTTTAATATTGGGTGCACCACTGTTCCATCCACAATATTATGGAAGGAGGTTGCCACCCCCTCCTTTTGTTACCACTATTACAGAGGTTTTAATAAACCATAGAAGTATTGAGAAAACAAACCTTAGTGTTAACTTTCATTATTAGTTATTTTTGTTATTATTTAAATTATTGAAAATAAATTTATATTTTCTAAAAACATTATATTAAAAATATTGATAAAAATAATTTTAATTATTGTTAAAAATTAATAAAAGTATCTTTTAATTCATATTTCAAATTGATATATTTATTTATAAAAATTTAAGAAAAGAGAGTACTCATTCAATCCTTCTTTGCTTATAAAACCCCACAAATTATGCATTTCAATAATTGATAAATAAAATTGTGATTTCAACAACTGTATATTCACCGAATTCGAAAGTCATCGTTACTACATTGCTAGGGAGAGGTCATGTGAATATTTATACCGCTTAGTGTAAAGTTGGGGACACAACTTTTACATATTAAAAGAAAAGTTCTATAACCTTTACAAATTAAAAGAAAAATAACAATAAGAGAACGAATTTATAAGTGTTTTATATATTTAAAGAAAATAATAATAAGAAGAAGAAGAAAACAATTTTATAAATTTGTTATTTAATTGTTTTATGTATAATTTTTTTTTTAAATTAAACAATTTTAAACAAAATCATAATTATTAATTATTTAAATTATATTTTTGAATACATAAATAAATTAAAAAACATTGAAAATAATATCCAAAAAATTGTTGTGGGACGAGGTGGTTTAACAATGAGGATAAGAGTACTACCTCTCGTCCCTTGAATGACTGCTTGCATGAAGGAGCTCAGGCATACATGCATCTAGGCGCCACCCTAGGTTCCTTCACATCAAACACTTTATCTTGGGATAATTAATTTAGGTTTTCATATTGCATTGGTAAAATTGTTTATTAATTTAGGTTTTCATATTGCATTGGTAAACATTATTAAACTGCTTTCAGCAGTTTGCTTTGACTTTTATATTAATTTGTTTTGACATTGAAGATTTTTTTATGTAAAATTTTAATATTAAATATAGTAAAAATGAAAATAATAATAATAATAATATAAAGATGATAATAAAAAATTCAACTTTTAATTAATTCATAAATTTATAATTTATTTTTTTAATTTTTAATTCGTAATCTTATTAATCTTATTAGAGCCTTTACTTGATTCAAAGCTTTAAATTAATTACAAAGGAAGAGTCCTGTGTTTCAAGTCCAAGGATAGATTTTTCACTTTTTTAGTCTTGCCACACGTTACCTTTCACTTTCATGGGGACCTTTTGAGTCCTGCTTTCGAGTTTTCCACCCAGTCTGTGTCTTTTACCTATGCCACTTGTATTTTGTCCCTTTCCTGGGCCTACTTACTGATTTCATAAGCATTTACAATATGGATTCACTGACGGAGCCACTGATGCAGTCCGTCGATGAAGTAATCTGGAAACAAGCGGGTTTGTTCGACAAAATTGATTCTCTCGACCCAAAACAAAAGTCATTTCCCTCCTTGTCCACTTGTCCACCTTCTCCCGCCTTTCTCGCTGTGCATCCTGACATTTTAGCTTCTTCCCATCGGTCGACTAACCTTACACAGAAGCCACTTCCAACTTTTCCTGACGGGTCTCCCACAGAGCCAACCTTCTCTTCCTCCCGGCCCAGTACCCTTCATACACCTGCTCCACATCCCCATAAATCTACCTTACAGCGCGGTGCTCACAGCGGAAGGAAAGTGTGGAAATCTACCCGAAAAGCAAAATCCTTGGTCCTGGGAGACGGGGTGGGCTTCGAAGAGCTCTGTAGAATGTCGACCTGTACATTGGTGGGCCGCTTTTCCTACAAGCGCCTGAGCCCTTTACCACTAGAGGACTGGACAAAGAGTAACTGGCTTCCCGCCTTGGGTTACTTACCTCAGATACAGTTCCTTAAAAATGGTTGGCTTTCCATTCACTGTAAGTCTCCAGAGGACGCTACTTTTCTACTCTCTTCAGTTTGGGTCTACGGAAGAGGCAATCTCATGCTGAAGCGATGGAGAGTTGCGTTCAATCCTGTCACAGAGTATTTCCAGTATAGACACCTCTGGGTTCTCCTCTCGGGACTTCCGTTACACCTGTGGAATACAGAAGCTTTGACCGCCATAGGAAACTCGCTGGGAAATTTCATCTCACTGGATACACAGCTGCTCAGCGGTCCCTCGAGATCGATGGGAAGAGTACTAGTGGAGATTGACATCTCCTCAAGTTTACCTGAAACCTTGGTGATCGAATGGAGAGGGCGTAAACTCCTGCAGAATCTGGACTACCTTGGACTTCCCTTTCGATGTAATCACTGCCGTGAAACAGGTCATCTTCGCTGAGATTGTCCGGGTAAGATCTCTATTGATTCTTCAGATGAAAGTGACCTTTTTCTCAATCCCCCTGACCTCATAGAGACGGATCCGTCACTGGCCTATCTGGACTCGCCTCTTAGTCCACTTACCCAGGACAGCTCTGAACAAACTTTCGATCCTCTGTATAAATTAAAATCTCTTTGCCCCACCCTCTACCGAACCCTTACCGATGCCGAAAAAAACTCAGTCTCCAGTTTTCAGTGGCTCACGGCCCCTAGCAGGGATGACAATCCACCAACCACCAGTAAGGCCCATCTACCATCGGCCCCAAATCCTGCTTTTGAACTTGGCCAACCAACTTCATTGCACCCCTTAATCCAGGATCCGCCAGGCGTTTCTTTTTTACACCAACCATCTCCCCCGGCCGAGCAGTCACAGCAGTCCACATTACCCCCGACCGGGTTTACAGCTAACTTGTCTTCAGCTCAAAGCATTATAGCCTCCCCGCCTTTGCTTCCAGGATACAGCCAACCCGAGGAAGATGATCTTAACTTGTTTGAAGGCTTGAACGCCTCGACCTCCAATGCCTTTTTACCAAACAATCTTACACATCTACCTATTTATCGAGGCAAAGAGCTCCTTTCTACAGCCACAGAGCCTAGTTCCTCCTCCATTCTCCCTTCATAAAAAGATATTAAATCATTTACCTGGGCCCGAGGCATCGCTACAGAGCTCTCCCCTCTACAGACCCGAAGCTCCAGGAAAAAAAAAAAGACTTCAAGCACCCTGATTTCAAACTCTGAACTCTCCATCCAGGAAGGTAAGCCCCTTAGAGCACTGAAGGCTTTGGCACGATCAAAATAATGATCGTGCTCACCTTAAACATCCGAGGGATTGGAGGAGCCCTCAAGACCGCCTCCTTCCGAAGATTGTTAGAAACTACAAAACCGGACCTCATTTTTCTCCAAGAGACTCTCTCTACTGATATACTTTCCAGGGATTTTGTAAATCGTTTTCGACCCTCGTGGTTTTCAGCTGCGGCAAGTTCAATCGGCAACTCTGGCGGACTGTTGGTGACTTGGAATCCAGACCTCTTCGAGCTGCACTCATTTCTAACGTGTGGGGGCATTCTACTGAAAGGTCGTTTTCTGGCTACTGGTCAAGAGGTGGCCTTCCTTAATATTTATGGACCTTGCACAAATAAGCCTTATTTCTGGAACAAGATGGCAAACAGCGGATTTCTCTCCCATCCCAATCTTATTCTCGGGGGAGACCTAAACTTAATATTGAAGGCAGATGAACATTGGGGCGGATCTCTCACACCCGGATCCACGGATTCCTCCATCAGCGAGTTATTTACTACACACAACTTATTGGATATACAGTCGCCCTGTCTGGTGCCCACTTGGCGCAACGGGCGTTCTGGCAGTGAGGCCATTGCCAGGCGCCTGGATCAATTTTTCGTTGCAGAATCTTTCTTGACTTCCTCAAATTCACCTTCCTCGTGGGTAGAATACCCTTTTATTTCAGATCACGCCCCTGTCATTCTCAAGTTGATGCCACCGACGCTACACCGAGCTACTCCATTTAAATTTAATCATCACTGGCTGATGCGCGCGGATTACCCATCCCTGGTCCATGGAGTCTGGTCAGACAAGCGCTTCCAGGCTGAAGATAATCCACAACGGCGTATTGCTTGGAAACTCAAGTTTCTAAAGGCAGTTACAAAATCGTGGATAAAGGATATTAGACAAGCAGAAAAAATCCGTCTACAGGAGCTGGAGTCCGAGATAAAGTCACTCATCACAGCCTCATCTGCATCGTCCCTAACAGTGGGAGAGACATCCAGGCTATCCGAGCTTGAATCAAACCGAACCTCAATTCTGCGGCAGGAGGAGGAGGCCTGGCGTCTGCGAAGTCGCGCGACTTGGCTCATGAGCGGCGACTCCAATTCGAAATTTTTCCACAGGGTGGCGAGTACAAATAGAAGTAAAAAATCTATTTGGTCGATAGACAGTAGCTCAAACGAAAATGTGACTATCCGAGGTCAAGAGGAGATCAAATCGGAGGCAATTCAACATTTTAAACTATTGTTCAAAGCCCCAAATGAACAGTCTCTCCCCGATTTGGTCTCGACTGCTAGCCTCTATCCACCTTTTATTACCACAGATGAAGACACTGAGTTATACAAACCTGTCACACTTGCAGAGATAAAAGACATTCTGATCCAATTTAAAAAAGAACGAAGTCCGGGCCCGGACGACTGGACTACCGAATTCTTCATTTTCTTTTTCGATCTTGTGGGCGAAGATCTCCTACAAATGGTGGAAGACTCTCGGATTAAGGGTAAAATATCTGGGTGCCTTAACGCCACTTTCCTGGTTCTGATTCCGAAGAAATCAAACTCCCACACCTTCAATGACTTTCGCCCGATCTCCCTCTGTAATCTTATTTATAAATTAATCTCTAAAGTCATCTCAAACAGGATTAAGCCCATTCTTGGTAGGAGCTTATCTACGGAACAACTCGGCTTCCTAAAGGGCAGGAGAATACAGGACGCGATAGGGGCAACACACGAGTGTCTTCACAGCATCAAGAAAAAGAATATAAAAGCGCTGGTTATGAAACTGGACATCAACAAAGCTTTTGACAGCATCGACTGGGATTTTCTTAGACTAGTGCTTCATGCAGTTGGCTTTGGAGTCAAGTTGACCAATTGGATCTTAGCTTGTGTTACTACTGCTAATTTTGCTGTTATTATCAATGGAGAGGCTTCCAGTTACTTTAATAGTGAGAGGGGACTCCGTCAGGGATGTCCACTCTCGCCTTACCTATTCATACTGATCATGGAGGGATTCAGTCTTCTGCTCAAAAAAAGCTTCTCTGAGCATAAAATCTCCGGCATCAAAGTTTCTAAGCTCATAAACATAGTTCATCTTATGTTTGTGGACGACCTCCTTCTCATGTCAAAAGCCGACTTAGCGGAGTGGTCTATCATACAGGAGGTCCTCACTCGCTTCTGTTCTGCTTCAGGCCTTTCTATTAACCTATCAAAATCTTATGTTCACTATTGGGGACTCTCAGAGCCAGAACTAATTATTTTCAAGCGAGCCATTCCTTATACTTTTATAGATCTAAGAGAAGGCCTGAAGTACCTTGGTTTTCAACTGAAATTTGGAGCCTCTTCACCAGACGATTGGCTGTGGTTAGTTAAGTTATTTGAAAAGAAAATAGGTGGCTGGTGTAACAAATGGTTATCTCTAGGTGGCCGTTTCATACTGGTAAAGTCAGTGTTAGAAGGTCTGGCGGTATATTGGATGACTTTGGAAAAGATTCCAAGAAAGATTATCAACACTCTCCGGAGAATTTCTACCAATTTTCTGTGGAATGGTCATGGAAATAAGCATTGCTTTCATCTTTGTAGCTGGAAGATCTTGGCTAGGCCCAGAAAGGCAGGTGGATGGGGCCTAAAAAATTTAAATACCTTCAATACAACCCTCCTGGCCAGCTCATTTTGGAGAGTTCTGACATTTGACAGCATTTGGCACAATATTGTTGTGGATAAATACCTTGGCTCAGCAAATCTCAGTGAGTGGCTTCGCAAGCAATCGCTCCTCCAAAAGAACGCTTCTCCCTTCTGGAAGGGATTGGTCCTTTCATCTCCCATCATCCTCCATTGGCTCAGATGGAAGCCGGGCACAGGTTTAGAGATCCATATAGGTAGAGACATGATTGTTGGTCTGGATGACAGATCGCTACTTCACCCGGAGTTGTGTTCCAAGCTCACTTCACAAAATTTCCATTATCTTGCAAATATCAATCTATCGTCTGGAGCTTCCACTCTACCGGATCAATGGCTAAGTGAAAGCGATTTGGCTCTCAGTGGGCGAATGGCAACTGACTGGAAAAATTTTACCTTTCATCTTAAATGTGTTGGTATTTCACTCAATGAAGATCCTGATACTTTAGTGTGGACAGGCGGCGATGCATCTGGAATCCCAACTGTAAAGAACATTTATAAAGCACTCTTGAATTCTCAAAATCCTGCCTTGGATTAGACTTGGCGTTCACAGATATGGAAGTGGAGGGTTCCACTTAAACAAAAACTTTTTGTGTGGCTAGCTGGAATGAATCGGATATTAACTTGGGACTCCCTTCGCCGGAAAGGCTGGGAAGGTCCCGGCATTTGCCCCCTCTGTCGAAAAGCACAGGAAGACACCCAGCATTTAATGATTCTCTGTGAGTTTACTAAGGACGTCTGGAGCAGACTTTCAAAGCATTTTAATCTTACATCCTCCTGGAGCGGCGATTCCATATTTGATTGTTTCTCCTCCTGGCAATTAAATAAATCACTGCCGTCTCCCTTGGTCGTATACACCTGCTGGAATTTGTGGATTGAGCGCAATAAAGCACTGTTTGAAGATAGATCTCCATCCACGCTGGCGGTTTTCCACAGGGTCTTAGCATCCTTCTCCTGGCAGCCGTCTTCATTAAAGATTCATACTATAAAAGACATTGACCTTAATCTGCCAGAAGGTTTCACTTTGGCTTGCTTTGATGGAGCTGCCCAAGCAACGGGTTCCTGCTGCGGGACCGGAGGATTTTTCAGAGCTCACCAGTCGAGAATCACTAAGTGGATTCTCAATTGTGGTCCGGGAACAAACACAAGAGCGGAGCTCTTGGGGATTTGGGTTTCCCTTTTTCTTGCTTCCGAATGGTCCATTAATCACTTGCTTGTCAGAGGAGACTCGAAAGTCATCATAGACTGGATTTCACAAAGATCCAAGCTCAGTGCAATCCATGTTGATTCCTGGCAACAAAAATCGATGAACCTAGCAAAAGCCTTCACCAACATCCGCTTTCAGCATATTCCCAGAGCTTTCAACGGTGAAGCTGATGCTCTCTCAAAGAGAGCGTTAAATGAAGAGGCAGGTAATTTATTGATTTTTCACATTGACAGTGGGATCGAGAGCCAGATCTCATCCTACAGCATCTTCTGATCCTTCTCCAGGATGTCACACAGGGAGTGTTATGTCTGTTAGTTAATGTTTTCTGTCCGTAGATCTTCTTATTCACACTGTTCTTTCCTTGTTTTATTCTCTGTCCTCAAGGAACAGTTCACTGGTTATGGATAATCTCCAGTCTTTTTGTATTTGACCATTGGGGTTGCGATACTGATCCACAGAGCTGGCAGTGACCCGCCGATTTAGTTTTATTCCAGGTATAGTTGTCTCTTGACCAGCTAATGACCAGCTAATGAACAGCGACAGTTTAATCTTTGTAGCTTTTGTTAAGTATTGGGTGGCCGAATGACAGTGGATGCGGATCGCCGAATCTTCACTAAGTGACTGGGCGCTGTAAAAATTTTATACTATTTATAAAATTGTGGAATTTTTTTTCATGGAAAAAAAAGTCCAAGGATAGAGAAATTTCACTGGAGTCCTCTTCCCCATGCCCAGTATCAAAACTATTGGAAAACAACAATCGTACAAATATACAAGCGTACAATCTATACAAGTGTGATAGTTCTGATTATTTTTATTATTCATTGTTCATAGTTTGCCACATTTTATTTTTAAAACAAAAAATTTAAAAAACAAAAATAATATATCTTATATTCAATTTCTAACATTGTTATATTCACATTATAAATATCTTATTTAAAACTTTTAAATAATCATTTTAATTATGAAATTATATAAAATTTAAAAAACAAAAATAATATAAAATTGTTATATTCGCATTATAAATATCTTATTTAAAACTTTTAAATAATCATTTTAATTATGAAATTATATAAAATTTAAAAAACAAAAATAATATAAAATTGTTATATTCGCATTATAAATATCTTATTTAAAACTTTTAAATAATCATTTTAATTATGAAATTATATAAAATTTAAAAAACAAAAATAATATATTTTATATTCAGTTTCTAACATTGTTGTATTCACATAATGAATATTTTATTTAAAACCTTCAAATATTCTTTTAATTATTCAATTATATATATATATATATATATATATATATATATATATATATATATATATATATATATTAAGAAGTAATATCATTTATTTTCATCTTTTTAACTCATATAATTATAAACTATATACAATATTAAATTAAAATCTTTATTAAAATAAAATCTTTAGAAAGTAATATAATCAACTTTAATTCTTTTCACTAATATAATTATTTAATATAAACAATATTAAATTTTATGTTTTAAAATATAAAATATTATATACATTATTATATAAAATATAAGATATTATGATGATGATGATTAACGTCTACTAACACCTAATTGGTGTATAGGCTAGACAATCTAAGAGAAAGTGTTTTTCATCTTGAACCTTCTTAGTGTCACAAAGGTGACACACTCTCTCATCCCATGGCGTTTTAGGAATTGACCAACGCCCACTTTCACTATGGAGCTCGTGAGAATTTGTTCTTATCTTAGCAATATTTATTTTTTTCTTTACACTTGGCAAAACAGATAGATAATTTTGATCTTCTAGATTAGGGTTGATTACATCTTTATAATACCTTCATTTTCTTTTTTCCTCTAACTCTTTATCACACCACATTTTTTCCTTAAATTTTGATTTGACATTTTTTTTTAATAGTATCTTTATTCTGCAAAATGGTTTCTTCCATGATTCCCCAATAGTTTAGCCAAGACCGAGCATCTTTATGCCATCCTCGCTTGAGTCGATGGTGGTTATGACTTGATTTTGAAGCAATTTTAGGTAGCCTCTTGTCTTCCATGTTGTTTAACTTGTTCTTATACATTAGGTATCTAGTCATAGTCGTGCTCTCAATGGGGGAGAGGCTTGTTTCTACGAGGAGGATGGGATAGGGCGTATTTCCTTTACTTTTGAGATTATAGGTTATAAAATTCTTTTGTATTTGCTATATCTTTCTACAAGATTCACGAGAGATACTACAGCCCCAGACTTCACATCCATAAAGAATAGCAGGTGTAACAAGAGTCTCAAACACGAGTTTCTTCTTATCCCAACTCCAAAGATCAGTTGATTTACAATTGTTTTCAAGCCCATAATAAGTTTTCCATCCCTCCATAATCATTTTCTCAATGCTATAATTCCAATTGAGCTTGTGGTGAATATCAATTCCAAGATATTTGTATGAAGTCACTTCCTCCAAGTTGTTGTTGTCATATAGAAAGGTATCATAAGGGATCTTATTGGATTTAATAATCATGACCTTAGTCTTATCAGTATTAATAGTCATACCCATATTGGAGCAAAAATCCTTGAGGATTCTGTTGGCGACGGAAGTCACTCCTAGATTGCTTGCAGGAGCAGAGTCTGACGCCCATCAGTTTTTATGTCACGATTTAATGAATGGGGGTAGTCAAATGGAAAGAGACCCAGGAAAGCAGCATTGACACAGGAACCAGGTCTGGTATGTAGAAAGCAAGGGAGGTCTTGATCCAACTTCCGTCAGTAGGTTGCTCAAAGGGTGGTAGATGGAAGACTTGTGAGAAGGGTGAGCAAGACTACCTCAAGCAACAGGCCTTTGGAAGCTTGAGGAAGAAAAAATCAGAAGCCAAGATCCTCTTGGTCCAGAGTTTCAAGGAGCTAAGGGGTGACTCGACTGGATCCTCCAATTCCAAGCCATTCCAGCGCTGAGAAAACACAAGAACTGATTAAAAACGCTGCGATCGTTGCAGTGATCCAACCTACATCATCCTACAACAGCGCAACTCAACTTGATCCTCCAATTCTGAGTTGTTCTAACACAGTAGACAAAGAGATGGAAAAAGAGGCTGACATCCATAAAGTAAGAAGTCTCCAATGCCTTATACGTTAACCAAAGCGACCAATGTTGCATCAAAACTTTACAATCGGGAGCCTAGCTCAACCATCGATCCTTTACAAAAATGGAGAAAATGCCTACATATACTCAAAAACAACAACAACAACAAAAATAAGACACTGCATTAAAAACATTGCGTCTGCATGTATTCTGACAGTCTACGCATGCAGACTCTGGCCGATCGTGCACCCAAGATTTGGTGTCCCCTCGACCAAATTCGGACGGCTATTCTTTGTCAGATGCCACCTTAACTGTGCATGGCTCCTGCAAGGGAAGTAGCTGAGCCATTAAGAGCTGAGCTAGCGTGTGCAGACCTCCTCTGACTGGTCGAAGACTTGGCATGGATTTTTTGGAAGAAATGGTACACAGGACCCTCTCGAGCAGACCACTTGCCAGGCCCTCCATACTTCGCACCTAATGAATGAGGAGAGGTTTCAACCACCCCTCCTTGCCTTCATTTACTCCGAGCGAGAAACAGTATTGAGATCGGATCTGATGGCACTTGGATATCACGATGATCCTCTCTGTAACTAAACTCGGCACCTTTGTCCTTCTTTATACAGCTCCTTTCTTTCCCTAAGTGACCACGGGCTGTGACCACGTGCTTATTCCCAAGGTGCTTTCGGCGTTCACGAATGGGAAGGAGCTAATCCCTGCTTTTTGAAATCGCGATGAGAAAAACGCCGAGATGGCTTAATCTGGTGCCACACGTCCCTCTCAGATCTGACGTCCTGACTCACTCGGTGATATTGTGGGCCCGAGTCATGGACGCTCCCGTCACCTCGTGCATCGGGAAAATGATGGAGCTTCTCCTTGCGGTTTGGGGTCGCGATGGACGAAATGCCGAGATGCCTCAATTGGCCACCGGGTGTCCCCTTTGGATGGATGGATGAGGCTGCTCCTCGATATTGTGGGCCCGCCTTTGGGCGCTTTCGGGGTTTCGGGGTTCGAGGTTTTGAAATGTACAACGACATAAAAACTTCACCCTTTGAACTCGCGACTACCGAAAAGCTGACGTGACTAGATCTCGCGCCACGCATCCCTTGGATGGACGACTGTTATTCTTCCATGTATACAATATGGGCGCGATCTGTTTGCGCTAATCTCGGCACAACTCTGCTATCTGCGATTTCCCGCCAACCGCTGATCTACTCATTTGGATGGATCAGGACCGTTGACACTATAATTTTGCCCACTCGCTTGATTTTAAGTCCGAACAGGATTTCTTCTATGCGCTGTGCTTGGGCGCTCCTCGTGCAACCTGCAGACCTGGATGCTCTTAGGCCCAAGACAAGAAATGTCGCTAACATTAGGCTCCATGGGGGATAGATTCGTCCCTGTGATGCTCTAAGAACTCATTCCGCAGCTTCAGTGCCTTGCTGTTGGGCTATGGAGTCTGGCTCAAAACATCCCGCTGCTGAAAATACAAGCCAAAAAATAAAAGCAACAAAATAAAGATACATGATCAAAGGAGCTTATTTATATACAATCCTAAACTAATAAAACACTTTACATGGGGCTAGGTGAAAGTTGATTTCCACCATAGCCATTCAAGCAGCTTCCTGGAGAGAAGCTCCTTCCTTCTGTCAATGATCATCAGCAGATGGTGTAACCGTGACAGCAGAACGGTTACACTCTTCAACTCCTCCTTACAGGCTGGAGTTGAGATGAAATAGGGCATCTCCAAGGAATAGGGGAAATGCCACTCCATGTACTTGTTGACAGGGTCATAGAACGAGTGGTGAATTTCGGAAAATTGGCAACAAACAGTTGCTTGTGCTACACAGTTGTCCACCTGTGGATGAATATCTCTGACAAGCACAGGTGAGTGGACAACTGTCGTAGGGTTACTGATCTCGGGCGGTGGTTTCTCGTTGACTGGCTCTGGATAGGAAAATAAATGTGCGCTTAGCTGCTCTTTTGGTTCTTCCTCATCTTCTTCGTGTACTCCCCCATATTGTAAAAATGGAACGGTCTCCCGATCCTTCTCTTCAATCCCAAATGTAAATTCATCATAGGAAATCTCATGAAGGAAGAAAGAACGATCCTCTTCCACAATGGATTCTTTGTTTAAATCTGAGACAGAAGGCTCATTGGGGGCAGATGCTAACGCATCCAAAAAATCTTCAATAATCTCTTCAAAAGAGCTGCTTATATCATCCGCCTCAAAGACTGGAAAATCCTTTTTGCTGCCTTCAGATTCCAATTTTGCACACTGGGGAGTGGGGAATATCGCCTGCACCACTAGTTCATTTAGAGCGCCATCCTCTTCCCTGGGAACTTCATCACTCTCATAACCCCCCCCCGGCTACATACGAATGGGGAGGAGAAAGGGTGGAGCTCTGACCCAGGTCATCAGCATCATCCTCATAGCCTACGTCCGAAACAACTTCATCTGGTATAGAGTTGTGGTATCCCTCACTACAGTTATGAAAAACTAATGCAGAGGGATAAAACTCTTGACAATAGGCAGTGAAGGTTGCATGGAATACACTGAGTGAAGAAATGCTAGTAGGGGGTAAAGAATGATACCATTTACGAGCATCCCCTGCTAACGAGAACATGAACATTTTCAGTAATACATCCTCATGATGTATCTCCCATTGATGCATGAGTTCATGAAACTCACTGAGGTGCTGAGCAGGGTTGTCCTTTTCACGTTTTCCAAAAATGGGCAAATAATCACCCCATTCATTCAGAGAAGGGACATCATTAGGAAAACCAGGAATAACAGAAAAATTAAAAGGAGCAAACCTTCGAGCTAAGATTTTCTCCATTCCGAACCAGTGGAGTCGCCAATCGATCCTTGAATCATGGAGTCACCAGGTGAAATATGCGTAGCTTCGAATGTGTCTGTCCTTGTTCACCATCAAAGGCCAGATCCTAACGTTTTTGTTACCCCAGGAAGCTTCTCAGGCTGAGAAAGCAGCTACTGAAACCTTCTCGAGAAAGCTCCTTAGGGTCAGCTTTCAGGTGTGCTAACAGTAGCCACAGCTGAAACAGTGATGTGGAAACCTTGGAGTTGCCATAGTGGAGTCTCCAGGTGCAAAGTAGCAATCTTGAAGGGATCTGATGTCTGATGCACCTTCAGAATCAGAGGCTCAATGTCGTTCTGCCCAGGGAAAATCTTCAACTTCGTCCTCGGCAACGGCACCAGAAATGTTGGCGATGGAAGTCACTCCTGGATTGCTTGCGGGAGCATAGCCCGACGCCCATCAGTTTTTATGTCACGATTTAATGAATGGGGGTGGTCAAATGGAAAGAGACCCAGGAAAGAAACATTGACACAGGAACCAGGGTTTGGTATGTAGAAAGCAAGGGAGGTCTTGATCCAACTTCCATCATTAGGTTGCTCAAAGGGTGGTAGATGGAAGACTTGTGAGAAGGGTGAGCAAGACTGCCTCGGGCAATAGGCCTTCAGAAGCTTAAGGAAGAAAAACTCAGAAGCCAAGATCCTCTTGGTCCATAGTTTCAAGGAGTTGAGGGGTGACTCGACTGGATCCTCCAATTCCAAGCCATTCCAGCGCTGAGAAAACACAAGAACTGATTAGAAATGTTACGACCGTTGCAGTGATCCAACCTACATCATCCTACAACAGCGCAACTCGACTGGATCCTCCAATTCCGAGATGTTCTAACACAGTAGACAAAGAGATGGAAAAATAGGCTGACATCCATAAAGTAAGAAGTCTCCATTGCCTTATACATTAACCAGAGCGACCAGCGTTGCATCAAAACTTTACAATCGGGAGCCTAGATCAACCATCGATCCTTTACAAAAATGGAGAAAACGCCTACATATACTCAAAAATAACAACAACAACAAAAATAAGACGTTGCATTAAAAACATTGCATCTGCATGTATTTTGACAGTCTGCGCATGCAGACTCTGGCCGATCGTGCACCCAAGATTTGGTGTCCCCTCGGCCAAATTTGGACGCCTATTCTTTGTCAGACACCACCTTAACTGTGCATGGCTCCTGCAAGGGAAGTAGTTGAGCCATTAAGAGTCGAGCTAGCGTGTGCAGACCTCCTCCGGCTGGTCGAAGAATCGGCATGGATTTTTTGGAAGAAATGGTACACAGGACCCTCTCGAGCAGACCACTTGCCAGGCCCTCCATACTTCACACCTAATGAATGAGGAGAGGTTTCAACCACCCCTCCTTGCCTTCATTTACTCTGAGCGAGAAACAATATTGAGATCGGATCCGATGGCGCCTGGAGATCACGATGATCCCCTCTGTAACTAAACTCGGCGCCTTTGTCCTTCTTTATACAGCTCCTTTCTTTCCCTAAGTGACCATGGGTTGTGACCACGTGCTTATTCCCAAGGTGCTTTCGGCATTCGTGAATGGGAAGGAGCTAAACCCTGCTTTTTGAAATCGCGATGAGTGAAACGCCGAGATGGCTTAATCTGGTGCCACGCGTCCCTCTCATATCTGATGGTCCTGACTCACTCGGTGATATTGTGGGCCCAAGTCATGGACGCTCCCGTCACCTCGCGCATCGAGAAAATGACGGAGCTTCTCCTTGCGGTTTGGGGTCGCGATGGATGAAATGTCGAGATGGCTCAATTGGCTGCCAGGTGTCCCCTTTGGATGGACGACTGAGGTTGCTCCTCGATATTGTGGGCCCGCCTTTGGGCGCTTTTGGCGTTTCGGGGTTTCGAAATGTACAACAACATAAAAACTTCGCCCTTTGAACTCGCGACTGTCGAAAAGCCGACGTGACTAGATCTCGCACCGCACGTCCCTTGGATGGACGGCTGCTATTCTTCCCTGTATACAATATGGGCGCGATCTGTTTGCGCTAATCTCGGCGCAACTCTGTTATCTGCGATTTCCCTCCAACCGATGATCTAATCATGTAGATGGATCAGGACCGTTGACACTATAATTTTGCTCGCTCGCTTGATTTTAAGTCCGAACAATACTTCTTCTATGCGCTGCGCTTGGGCGCTCCTCGTGCAACCTGCAGACCTGAATGCTATTAGGCCCAAGACAAGAAATGTCGCTAACAGATTCTTAGTTGGTTTTCAAGATCATGGGGACTCCTTGCCATAAGAATGATATCACCGGCATAAAGAAGAAGATTGATGACTATACCAGTGAGAGTAGGGCNGACACAACCTGCTTTTTCCAAGCATTCTTCTAACTTATCAATGTATATGCCAAAAAGGGTAGGGGACAAGGGACAACCTTGTTTGACTCTGATATTGTAGTTAATCTATTTTGACCAGCCCTTAGTGTTTTTAAACTTAGCAATAATGTTCTCATACATCCTTATTGCAGCAGCCCTCAACTCGAGAGGCACTTTTATCTCTTCCAACCTATTCCAAATTTTTTTCCTAGGAACCATGTCAAAAGCTTTTCTAAAGTCAACAAAACAACAAAAAAGATTGGTTTTATTATTGCAGAACTCCTCTGCAATGATCCTAAAGGTAACAAGATGGTCCATAGTTGAATGATATCTCCTAAACCCGGC
>ML778605.1:22927-34698 GCA_009831015.1 Picea engelmannii | reverse complement strand
TGTATCAATTTGTGATTTATTTTTTAATTCTTCTTTTACTATTGCTAGCGTATCCTCCTCTTGTTGTTCTTTTATACCAAAAATTATGAGGTTCAAGGATCTTTTGTTACGCTCATGGTCCAATTCAATTAGCTTATTCATTTCCTCTTTGATGGGTTTGATATCCAATTTGTTTTCCATATTATTGAGGGTCAAATTGTTGGTTAGTTTTTCTTCTAGCTCTTTAATCCTATCTCTCAATTTGTGATTTTCTTCAACCCCTCCTTGGGTTGATTGTTTATGTTTTTCCATTTCTTGAATTCTATCCTTCATTGTCTGCAATTCACTCTTGAACCCTAAGAATATGTCCTCTATTTGAGTTTGAATGGTATCTTTAATTTTTTTATCAATCATTGCCTCTAGCTCTATTTGGAGTTTTACATCTCTTTCTTCACTCATTTTTTCTAATGTTTCTAACTCTATTTGGATTTTGGCATCTCTCTCTTCTCTTCTTTTTTCTACTGATTTCATATAATCGTAAAGGATCTCTAGGGTGATTTTGGGGGGCCTCCCCTTGTTAGGCTGAATTTTTGGAATACATGGTGGAGTGCTCATATTGAAAAGAAGAGAAAAAAGATGTAACAATTATTATTATGGATTGACTTTATCTCTCAAATCAACTTTTACTTCTGAAACTTAAAATAAATAAATAAATAAAATATATTTAAATCTCTTTAAGTAAAATTAAAAATGAATCAAAGTAAAAAGTGACTCACTTCATTTCAAATGTCCAAATGCTCAACCCTTTGAAGAAGCCAAAAATAATTTCTGAAAATGGCAAAGAAGTCCAAACAGATTATTCTGGGTAAAAAGGTAAAAACATAAACAGAGAAGTATTATTCCCGTTGAAAACCCTAGATATATAATCTTAGAAATAAAATATCTACTTAAAAAAGAAAAAGAAAAAAAAAAGAAAAAAAAAAGAGAAGTATTATTCTCTTACCGCAGAGATATAATTTCAAAACCGCGGAGAACTAGTATGCCCGTTCCAAACCTCAGAGAAATATTAATTTCAAAACCACAGAGAAGGAATAGTATGACCTTTCCAAACCTCGGAGAAATATTAATTTGAAAACCGCATAGTAGTAGTATTCCTTCAAAACCTCGGAGAAATATTATTTCTGTTCAAAACCACAGAGAAGTAGTATTCCTTCAAAATCACGGAAACATATTACTTTTCAAAACCGCAGAGAAATATTATTCCCTTTCAAAACCGCAGAGAAATATTATTCCGAGTAAAAACAAAACTAACAAAATATCATAATTGCAATAAATTAACTATGTGTTATTTACTTAATCATGGTTTTGATAAAAAAAATATTTTTTCAATTTATTTTAATTTTATTTTAAAAACTCTAAAATAATATAATTTAATTTCACATATAAACAATTATTTATTTATTAATTTTAAATAAAATTAAGTATAAGGTTATTGCTTGATTAAGAGAAATATGGGTTAAAAATGAATTAAATTTATATAAGTTTTTTCAAATATACAAGTATTATTAAATTAAAGGATATTTCATTTTTTATTTTCTTTCATTATTATTATTTTAATTATGAAAATGACAATATTTTTATTTATATAATTAAATTTTAAAATTAATTAGTAATTTGAAAGTGTCTTTCATTATACCCGGATGGGGAGTTAGATGTAGGGACTTCCTGAGTCCATGTGTAAGACAATCGCTCTATGTGAAAGCTATGGGGGAGAGAACACTTGTACAAGAATAGGAGGAGGTTGTGAGTATGACGATGGTTTCAAAAGTTGGAAGGGGGTTGGTTCAACCAGTTCTAGTTGTACGACATCATGGGGATCATTAAGTTGTGAAGTGTTGAGATGGGTATTGGTACACAACATTCATCTTTCAATGTGCTAAATCTTCTAGAAGATAAGTGGAGGAGTACTATGACACATCATTCAGGGATGAAGGTAGGAACAAGCATTTGGTTCATGATGGCACCACTTTTGGTGACTATATCTGGCGTGGGTGACCCGGATTTATTTTTGGAACGAAATGAAGCAGAGAAATTACAATGAAATACTCATGAAAATTGCCAGAAACAAAGAAATACAACAATACTTGATTTCTATTAATGAAAGAATTGTAAAGAGACTGTAAAAATGAAAAATGCAAGACTCGCTAGAATGGTGGCAACTTTATCTCTGAGGAGAGATGTGATGAATACGCTCATTCGCCAGAGGATCATTATAATGAGGCTCTGAAGGCCTTTTTATGATAACCATGAATGCCAAAATCCTAGACATCCAAAAACCTAACCCTAGGAGATGAAACATCAAAAGTCATGTGGGCCCCGTTTGGGTAAGTTAGTACATTAACTTCTTGGGGTCGTAACTTGTGCATACGATTTCTTCTTTAGGCGCGTGATAGCCCATTTGAAAGGTATTTTCAATAACTACGCATTACGCCATCAAACTCTAAATCTATCTACAATTTGACTATGGTGAACCAAAATAACATTGTTTAGGGCCCCAAAACGGCCCTGGAAGTACAACAAGATGTTTTGACATGAAAACATACAAAATAAGGTAGTTGGATTAGGTGGGAGGACACTTGTATCCACCTGGAAGATGTGTAGGGTTTCAGACATCCCCGGAAGTGTAAATCCCACAATTAAAAAGAAGTACAGAAGAATGTGATGAACCAAAAACTGACAAGAGGAGCCAGTTGGAACAGGTGGGTGGCCACCAATATCCACCTGGATCAATCCTACCCCCTTAGGAAGCAATGGTCTCAATTACGTTGAGTGCTTAGGGAAGATGGGAAAGCATTTTCTGAATCTGAATCTTGGTGAGTTTCATGCTTTGTTGGAGAAGTTGTGCTGCTTAATCTGTCACACGCC
Organism: Picea engelmannii; assembly: GCA_009831015.1. NCBI lineage: Eukaryota > Viridiplantae > Streptophyta > Pinopsida > Pinales > Pinaceae > Picea > Picea engelmannii. The sequence continues at coordinate 31,794 of ML778605.1, read as the reverse complement.
TGTTGTTGGCAGGGTTGAATATGCTCCACCAATATGTTGTCTTTGGGTTTGATGGGGCATTATGTAGGCACCATTGTAGGTGAAGAAACAATATGTTTTTTTTGGATAGAAGGTGTTGAGGTTGCAGTGGTTGTAGTGGTCTTCTCTACATCCTTTGAACAGTCTGTGAAGAGGATGAATTTTGCAGTATGTGAGATTACCTTGCGGCACTGCTTTGGTGGAGCAGTAGTCAGAACTACCTCTAGTATCCTATAGAGCTGACCTCCCAGAGTAATAATGACACTACAGGGTCTAGACTCATAGACAACATGACGTCTCCACATATATGGTTGGCTCAAAACAACATCACAAACATCAAGAGTAGAAACATCACACACTACCTCATCCTTGAAGGGTTGGATGCCATAGGACAAGCAACATTGTTGGCTGAAACATAGATCTCGTTCTTGGTGAAGCCACCCGATGTTGTATGGTTGAGGATGTGGTGTTGTCGACAACCCCAACTATTTGATGACCTTAGATGAGATGAGGTTCTTCTAGATTTTGTTATCAACAATAAAATGGAACAAGGTCCCCTTCACCCACATCTCTGAATGGAAGAGGCACTCCCCTTCTTCAGGATCTACTAATTCTTCTGGTTGAATTGTTGTGGTCACAACAGGGTCTACGTTGATGATATGTCTATTTTCAATATTTTTTGGATCGGATTCTGAATCATGGTTCGGCTCCATGTCTTTGATCTCGACCACCAATGACTGTTTCGAGTGACATTCAACGGTATTGTGCCAGGGGATTTTGTGGAATTCACACCACTTCCCAGTGTCATTCTTCGTCTTTCCTTTACCATTTTTGTCCAATTTATTGGACTGGTTGTCTATAGGTTGTTGGTTAGGGCCGTCTTTACCATGCTTTGGTTGTGGCATATTTGCAAACTCGAATTCCCATTTGTTCTGGTGCCTAAATTTCTTCTCAATTTTGATAGCATATCGATAGACAACTCTCAATGATGAGATGTTTAGGAAATCCATTTCAGTTTGGATGTACCTATGTAGAGCCCCATGGTATTTCAGAACCAGATGTCGCTCAGAGTCTTTGATACCCATCTTGGTGCGCAAAGTATGGAGATTATTTGTGAACTCTGGCACTATTTGTCTCTTCTCTTGCCGCAGTGTGGTCCATCTCATGTACTGGTCTTCATAGTTATCAACAAGATAATACTATTCTCTGAACACATCCACAAAAAAAATCCCAAGTGGGCTCGGCCCCATATATTCCAGATTCCTCTCTGGAACTTTGCTCTCAGTAAGTTTCCCACCAATGTTTGACATGGGGGAGAGCCTTGAGGAGTGCAAAGGTGATATTTTCCCTATTGGAAAATTTTTGAACAAAGAAATAACCTTCTAATAGATTTAACCATTTTTCTAGGGCATCCACATCTATCTGACCTTCAAATATGGGAATATCAAAATTAACTTGTACCCTGAAGGGAGAGGTTCCTCCAAAATGGTCGCTTGATGAAGATGCGCATGTTGTTATCGGAAGACATTGAAGGATTTGTGCAAAATTCTCCATCATTTTGTCCCTCTGTCACGCGAGAGCTTGCTCAAGAAACATGTTAATAGAATCTTTTGCTCCACCGTCTTTCTTTTATGTTGCCATCGAGGGTTTCTTGGGCATGCGAGGGTGATTTTCCTAAAGAGAGAAAAATGCAAGACCCAACTGGCTATACTCGGACCTCGTTGGGGACATGAGTTGCAAAACGATCAAGAGTAGCTTTCTTTGATACCATTGATCTGGATTTATTTTAGGAACAAAATGAAGCAGAGAAATTACAATGAAATACTCATTAAAATTGCCAGAAACAAAGAAATGCAACAATACTTGATTTCTATTAATGAAAGAATTGTAAAGAGACTGTAAAAATACAAAATGCAAGACTCGCTAGAATGGTGGCAACTTTATCTCTGAGGAGAGATGAGACGGCTACGCCCATTCGCTAGAGGATCATTACAATGAGGCTCTGAAGGCCTTTTTATGATAACCATGAATTCCAAAACCCTATAAATCCAAAAACCTAACCCTAGGAGATGAAACACCAAAAGTCATGTGGGCCTCATTTGGGTAAGTTAGTACATTGACTTCTCGGGGTCGTAACGTTTGCATAGGATCTCCATTTTAGGAGTGTGATAGCCCGTTGGAAAGGTATTTTCGAGAACTACACATTACATTGCTATAGCTTGATTGTGGTGAGCCAAAATAACATTGTTTAGGGCCCCAAAATAGCCTTGGAAGTACAACAAGTTGTACTGACATGAAAACATACAAAATAAGCCAGTTAGACTAGGTGAGAGGCCACCAGTATCCACCTGGAAGATGTGTAGGGCTTCAGACAACCATGGAAGTGTAAATCCCACAATTACAAAGAAGTACAGAAGAACGTGTTGAACTAAAAACTGACAAGAGGAACCAATTGGAACGGGTGGGTGACCACCAATATCCACCTGGATCAGTGGGTTGTACCAGTAAGGGAATTGTAGACACAATTTTGCTCGAGCATCATGGAGCAACCTAGGTTATCCAATTGAGATTGATTCAATGGTTTGAATGGAACTACAATGGAGTTGAAGTTGGGTCGAGAGCAAAATAGGGTGGGAAGCTGGTGGTTCTAGTTATTAGGTATCGTCGGTGGCAAACACAGTTGTTTGATTGCATTTCGGTGGGGATTGTCCATAAGATGGCAAGGAAATCTAGCAAGAAGGGGTAAGCAAGGTGTAGGGGGGCGCATGATAAGGAAGCGTCTATGTCCTAGGGGCCTGTAGCCAACACGAGGGTAGCCCATGAGGCGTGGGAGGCTGGAATAGATTCTAGGAGCTATGCTTGAAGGAAGAATATAAGGAAATGACATAGGTGGAAGATGAGGTTCGGGTTCAAAGGATTTCCACTTATGATATAGATATATTCTTAAGGGGGTCTAGGATAGGTTGGACATCCCCTTTTATTCTAAGACAAGGGAGACAAAGTATTTCAAGATAGATGAGACCTATTTGATCATTAAGGCCATGGTTGGGCAGGCTTTGCATAGAACCAAGAAGGAGCAGGAAGACCTTTTTCATGTGATTCGTATCCAGGAAGGTAAATTCGAGTTTTTTTTTCAATCTTAGTATGGCATTCGCTTCAAGGTTTTTCTTGCCAGTTAGTAGCTTGAGAAACATGAAGAAGGGGAGGGCACACAAAGTCCACCAGACACTAATAATTGTCTAATTGAGGTGGCTGCAGTTGAGGCGATTGAGGCTATGCTAGACACTGAACCCATGACTGAGACACTGAAATTGTAGCCCAGGGATGATGAGTGGGGTTGATTAGTTTGTTGAAGCTTCTATCATATGGTTTTTACTATTATTATGTTTCTAGATTGGCCATAACTATAATAATAGATAGACTATATATAAATTTAGCTTTTATAGATAGCTATAGGTATTTTCTTATAAGACTTTGGACACATATGGTTAGAGGGTCTCCCAAAATTGTTGATATAGGCATGAAAACATTGCTTATTTTACTCGAGGTAAGAAGATCTAGTTTCTCTTTTTGCAGATTCGCTTGGAAACAATGTAAAATTTGTGTATATAATAGATAAATATTTGTGCTTTTAGTTGAAAAAAAATGTTTTTCATTAAAGGAGATTTTTATTTTAATTTTTTCCTATTATTATTATTGACTAAATGGAAATGATTATATTTTTTATTTATATAACTTAAATTTAAAAGTATTTATTAATTTGAAAATAATTTTTATTAATGATGATGATTGTTATTAATGTTTATTGAGACCAACTTTGACTTATTGGAACTTTAGCTAAGAAATACTTAAGGAAATACTTGGTTTTCTTTAAAAAATTATTTATGTGCTCAAAAATCTTAAAAAAAACTGCTTATATAAAGTCTTATAAAGTTAATGAGTTAAAAGGTTAAGAAAGTTGGCATTATAACAAATATTTTGAGATTAAGATTTAATGTGGGTGTACTAAGGACATTTTAAGATAAAGTGTTTCTCATCTTCAACCTTCTTATTGTCACAAATATGCCATATTATTTTTCTTTACACTAATTTAAACAAATAAATGCTTTTAATTTTCTAAATTAAGGTTAATCACCTCCTTATAATATCTTAATTTTTTTATTCTTTAATTCTTTATCACATCACAATTTCTCATTCCTTAAATTTAGATGTAATAATATATTTAATATTGTTTATGGTGTTCTTATACATTACATATCCAATCATAACCATATTCCATATTCTCAATAGAAAAATTACTAATTTTTATGAGGATGAAATAAAATATATTTTCCTTAATTTTAAAAATAATTTGAAATAATTTTTATTAAAAAAAAATTTTTTTTTAACTTTCTTTAATTATTATTACTAATTACTCTATCACTATTTTACTTTTAAATTTTAAAAGTAATTAATAATTTTTAAATAATTTATATATATCTTATTATTATTATATTACTAATTAATTTTAAAATAATTTATATATATTTTATTATTATTATATTATTTTCATTATTGTAAATTACATTACCATATATTTTTTAAATATTAAATTAAAAATATTATAAAATATAATTTTAACAATTTAATATCTAGTTAAAATAATCACTTAAATTTGTGTATCTAACACTTTCTGGCTAAAATTTATTCAAATATCTTCTAAAAATATCGACTTAAAAAAGTTATTTGGTAGAATCTTTAGACTACTACAGCCTTTGAAATGGCTACATGTCTGTAAAAGATTCCCATGTGATTCCCATTCCCACGAGATTCCGACGGCCTTTTTTTTTCTAAGTATTGAGATGCATGGAGAGGTACAAAGGGCTTATTTATGTCTCCTGTCAATATCTATACCGCCTTTACGTAAAGTTGTGGACAAAACAAAACTTTTAAAGATAATCGGACAACGACTTCACAAATATGCGCGTAGCTGTGGGGAGACTTTTTTAACAAAAGGATGTGTTAGTTAGTGTTATATATATATTCACCAATGAAAATTCATTAAATTACAATTTCATATATTTTAATAAACTAAATCAGGTGCGAAAATTCATTAAATTACAATTTCATATATTTTAATAAACTAAATCAGGTGCGAAAATTCATTAAATTACAATTTCATATATTTTAATAAACTAAATTAGATGCTGCTTTGAATCATAGGTTAAAAGTTTTACTAAATAATAATTTTTTCCAGGGATATTTGACCAAAATCCGATGAGAAATTGTTGGATTCGTAGATTTGAGTGATTATTTTTGTATAGTGTCTTCAGAGCTTTTCATCATGTTGAATCCATTTCTACCTTCAGAAATGGATTTTGAACAACAAAAAAAGTGATTGGTGTAAATTTAAATGGCTGAATTCTGGCGGAAAAAACCATTTCGTAGAACAGCTCGCCAATGCCCTTTGAATCTATCCCAATAAATAAAATCATAATTTCAACCTGTGTTAGTGATTGCATATTCATGCCCCGGATGGGGTGACACGTAGCCCAAAGAGGCCATGCAGACCCCACGAAAGTTGCCACAAATATGGTCGGCGGCCACCCCAATCCCTATTCTTGGATGGAGGACGGCCATAAAAGTTTGAAGAGGAAGGGAGGACAACTCCCCCGCGCTAGATTAATGGAGGCCTTGATGATTAATTGCAGGAGGGTGACGTTGGGCACGGGTGGTAGCAAAGCGGTCATATCCGCCCCTCGGTTAACTATCCAGCTTGGCCATGGCATTCACCACTTCGCCTCAGTGCTCTGTCTCCTTGCTCTGCTCGGGAATTTGGTTTTGGTTCAGTCGGTTCTCTCTGGCCTCATATGTATTTTTCTTCGCCCTCCAGGCTCCACCATGCCAAGAGAGAGAGGAAAGCCCAGGCAAGGTCCTACGTGGTATAGTCGTGCAGCAAGGCAGAGACGTTTGCACAATTTGGAGAGGGCTCTGTCCATCGCTCGGACTCAGCGAATTGTGCGGCCACATACGCCTCCAATGGTCTTCGTGGAGGAGGAATTCCTAGAGGAACCAATTCAGGTTCCACTAGAATCCCTCCTCTACACAGTCCCGTAAGCCCATATTCGCCCCGACACCAGTGTTGTTACAGGAACAACGACGGCGATGGATGACGCCACTTTCATTGTACAGGAGGAATTCCCCACCGCTGAGCCTTCATCGCTAAACCCAGTTGAGGATTGTGACCAGACTCCACCCAACCTCTTCAGCCCGAAGCAGCTGGAGCTTATTTTCGATATCAGAGTTTATATGGCGAAGCAACTCCATCAACACACCCTCATCAACAGTCGCATCGACATGATGTTTGATGCCTTTTCGAACGCACCAGCTAAGCAGAGGTACCCGACCTGCGCGCAACCCTACGTGCTCAAGCCCATCGATGGCATCCTTCACAATGACTCTTCGAATGGTAGGTTCCATTGTTCTCATAGCCCCTCTAATGTTTAATTCTGCACAATTCTCTGAGCATCACTAGCACGGTGATGGAGCGTTTTTTCTTGTCAACCTAGTTTGGTACTCCGTTCATTTTTTGCCTCGTTTTAATTTTCAGAGTTTGTTAGAATGACTAGTTTACTCATAGAGAGTGTTGTGAGCACTACCAACACCTACTTTGGTTTCCAACAAATTGGCAAGGCAAATGACGACTATCCTTTTTGGCCAATAACATAATAGGCGACCACCTGTTTTGATACAAATTGACAAGGCAAGTGGCGACTGCCCTTTTTAACCAAAAACATAATAGGCAGCCACCTATTTCATTATGCAGCCACCTATTTCGATTTCCACTAGTTTAACAAAACATATAACATGCCCCTGTAACACATATCATTTTTATACAATTACAGTTTATTAATAAAAAAAATTACCCTTTTTTATTTAAAAAAAAACTAGTAATTGTATATTGGCTTTTAGGGAAACCTTTTCAAATATATAAAATTGGCCAGAAAAAAATTGAAGATAATATCGTAAAATCTTATTGTCCTCGTTCAAACACGAAGCCTCTTATAAAACATGAATGTCGCCATCAAATACTTGGGATATAAAAGTTTCTCAGAGCAGTTGGACAAACACTCCTTTCGTCTTGAGATTAGGTTATCATCAATTTTTAAATCGAGATTAGGTTATCATCAATTTTTACTCCGTGAGCATTCGCGTCAAACTCACAATCACTTCGAAGGTGATGGCGATGTTATTCCAATATGAAGATATAATTTCATCATCATAATGAAAAAAATTATCTTCCTTTTAAATTATAATTCCATTCCATCATCATACTGAACGAAAAAAAATGTCTTGGGTTTAAATTCAAAGTTGAGATTATAGTTTGTGTAGGACAATCGGTGATGAAGAAAAAAATGTATTGGGTTTAAATTCAAAGTTGAGATTATAGTTTGTGTAAGACAATCGGTGATGAAGAAAAAAAATGTCTTGGGTTTAAATTCAAAGTTGAGATTATAATTTGTGTAGGACAATTGGTGATGAAGTATGTTGACAATGGGTATGGTATGGTAAGCTGTTAAGACATTCTAATGTTAAAGTCATAGTTAAAGTCATATCTGAGAAAAATATCCAACCATAATAAGGGCTGATGTTAAAATCACCTATTCGAAACCTGCTAAAAATATCCAACCAACCATACCATAATAAAGTTGATGTGGCTGAGACCAGATTAATTATGAGATGCCACCATCATACTCAAAACAAAAAATCTGCACTGTTTGGATTCAAAGTTGGAATTGTAAGAAAATATCGAAAACAATTGCCATGGATCTCTTAGTGCAAAGCGCCTTAAATAGAAACTCAAGTAGTGCAGAAATAGCATACAACTCTAAACCTGTAAGTATTAATGGCAGATGCAATTTAATGTAAATTACAGTAGAGCGAGAATTCAAAACCTAATATAGTACGCACTATGCAGGCATGGTTCTATTACTGCCAAAGCCACCGGATTGAAGCTCCCGTCCCTCGTCCTGCTCATCATCATTTTCACCTGTGATCTCCTCAAGAGATCTACCCTTGGTCTCGGGAGTTAGAAATGTGAAGAAAAATCCAAGGGCACAGATAACAGCAAGGAACAGCAGAGCATTCTTGATTCCTATTCCCGTGGGGTAACCTGGATCTGTCTCTTTTGCATGCGTGCTCTGCGCAGCGTAGAGGAACCCAAACGCTCCGACGATGGCTCCCGCCTTGCCAGCCGCAGCCGAGATGCCGTGGCATGTAGAGCGCAATCTGGCCGGGAAGACCTCGGCAGGCACTATGAAAGTGGTGGTGTTTGGCCCAAAATTGGCGAAGAAAAACGTAAGCGAGTACATGATCACGAAGGCCGTGTGTTGCCCGCCACAGTAGCCGCTGTCGCAGGTGTGTCCTCGCCAATGGTAGTATGGAATTGCAAGAGCGAACATGAAAATCGTCATGAAGAAGAAGCCCATGAGCTGAATGACGAATCTCCCTACGTGGTCTATCAGAGCCACGGTGCACCAGTAGCCGGGCACCGTTGCGCAGAGAGCAATGAGCGACTGGGCTCTGGCTACCTTGTAGACTTCGTGTATGGCGTTCATTTTCTTGGCGCTGGGAAGCCATCCGACGGCCGTGTAGATGTCCTTCTGGAATAGGTTGGAGCTGTAGAACGCTATGTCCAGAAGAAACCATGTGCTCGTCGTCCCCAGCAGATGAAGCCCGTGGCGCCTTGCGAATTCTCTGGAAAACAGCCCGAATTGTTCATTTCCGGCGGCCTTTGTCGGTTCGGGCGCCTGTTCCTCAATGTCGACCTGCAAAACCTTGGCCATGTCGGAAGCGGCCTTCTTCGTGTT
>ML778604.1:1266972-1278841 GCA_009831015.1 Picea engelmannii | reverse complement strand
TTTTTAATATGGAGTTCATGGTCCCTATATCCCCTTCTCAATTTTAGTACATATTTTTGGTTGGAATAAGGCCTAGTGTTCTCATGCTAGAAATCTTGTACCAGTCTCTTATTTGCTCCAATTAACTTCATGTCAAAATGAAGTAGCCTACTAGTGAAGGCCTACAAATTTGTTGGGGCACCTGCGTCGAGGCTATCTTGTCTATTAAAATACTTTCTAAGCATTTTGATATTGCATTTCATGAGATGAGAGGTTTGTTGGATAAAACGATGTTTTCTTGTGATCTTGCTAACAATTGATTGTGACAAGACATGTCGGGCTCCATTACAGTAATTAGAACAATATTTCTCACCAATTTTTTGAAAAGAATCCACAAGGTTTCTAACAATATGATGACTTGTTTCTAATGTTTTGACTATTTTAATGCCTAAAATTATCTTAACAACAATCAAACTTCTAGATTTTAACAAAGTCAAAAATAATTGATATTTAGTAGCATCATATTTTGGTTCAAAAATTTCTTTAATGATTTTATAAGAATGATAACAAATAGTATGGTTAGATAACTTACCTTCAATTAATGCTAGACCAATTTCATCCACCTGAATGCATTTAGGAGTTCTTCTCCGCACACTACTCATTGTGCTCAATATAGGTAGGGATGATGAACCCATATTCTGGCACTCTTGACCTCCATGTTGTGGAGTTAACAACATTGTAGTTCTTCCCCTTGAATCATTGGTGGATCAATTCTAGGAGGAGAGTGGACATGCCCATGACTATTTTTTGGAATTTCTAACTGTCCAACAAGAGGTTGCTCCACATGAACTTCTTCACCAGAAGGTTGTGCACTAGTTTCCTCTCTAATTTCATCCATTGTATAATCATCTCCAAGCAAATCCTTCATCATCTGATCATCCACAAAAAATTGTCTTGATGAGATAGTGATTGGAGGTACAATAGAATTATAAACTAGATTGGTTTCTACTAAAATCCCGCACTTTGCTTGTGGTGATGGAGGAGAAACAACAACAACATCTATTCTGCAAGAAATTGTATTTCCCTCTTCTGAAATCATATGTTTTGATGTTCATACCTTGTCTTTTCTCTTTCTTCATTTACCTTTTCAATGGGTTTTTAGTTCCTTGAGGACTTGCTACCTCGATTCCATAGGTTCCCCATGTTTAAAGAGAAAAATTGTCTTCCAAGCACACCACAAAAAATTTATATTGGTATTACACAAGAAGAAACAACTAAGAATTCCAATTCCAATTGGACAATTTTGTCTTGGTATTACACAAGACACAACTAACAATTCCAATTCCAATTCCAATTGGACAAATTTGTCTTGGTATTACACAAGAACATACAACTAACAATTCCAATTGGACAAATTTGTATTTGTATTACACAAGAAGACACAACTAACAATTCAAATTGGACAAATTTGTCTTGGTATTACACAAGAAGACACAACTAACAATTACAATTCCAATTGGACAAATTTGTCTTGGTATTACACTAGAAGACACAACTGACAATTCCAATTAGGAAAATTTGTCTTGGTATTACACAAGAAGACACAACTAACAATTCCAATTCGAATTGGAAAAAATTGTCTTAGTATTACACAAGAAGACACAACTAACAATTCTAATTGGACAAATTTTTCTTCCAATTCTTCCCACAATTGTCTTCCAATAGCACAAAATTGTCTATGATTTAAACAACAAGACAAAAAGAACAAGAACTTGTTTTTTCTTATTATTTTTGTGTCTAGATGTCAAGTTGTTCGAGTGTGCTTGGCACATGAAAATTCCCAGCAAGAACATGCACACATTCCAAGCACATTAGGACAACTAGGACCAAACATATTTATGAATAAATATGTATAGGGGTTTGGGGACAACTAGGACCTAAGGGATTAAGATTGAAAGTGTTTTGAAGCATAGAGAAATGGTTAGAGCACCAATATGGAGGTACAAGGGTATTGGGGCCTTCGACAATAGGTATATGTATCTAGTGCACTTGTGGATTTGATGTGTAGGGTGTTAAGGGTCGAGTATAGTTTATGCACAAGATTAGATGGAATTGGGGGGGTCTAGGTCAAGCTCTAAGTCATGGTCTAGGTATAGGTCATGGTCTAGGTCTAGGTCATGGTCTAGGTCAAGATCTCGGTCATGGTCTAGATCTAGTTCATGTTCTAGATCATGTTCATGTTCATGGTCATGCTATAGGTCTAGGTCATGGTCTAGCTCTAGTTCTAGGTCTACGACATGGTCTAGGTCATGGTCTAGGTCTAGCTATATGTCTATTTCATGGTGTAGTTCATGGTCATCGTGTAGGTTTAGGTCATTGTATAGGTCATGGTATATGGTATAGGTCATGGTCTATGGTTTAGGTATAGGTCTTGCCATGCCTTGCCATGTCTAGGTCTAGGTCTAGGTCTTCACATGTCTAGGTCAAGGAAATTTCTTACCTTGTGATGTACCAAACGTGATATAGTGTCTAAGAGTCTAAGAGGGAGAGAGGAACACATAGAAGGGGGCTATAGAGAGATTTTATGATAGTGTGAGAGGAAAATAGAGGAAGAGAGAGAGGAGGAGTGGAAAGAGAGGAAGACAAGGAATGTGAGAGGGGGAGAGAGGAAGACAAAGAGAGTGAGGGAGATTGTGGGAGAGGGAGACAAAGAGGGAGAAGAGAGAGAAAGTGAGAGGTAAAGAGAGAAATGGGTGAAGAGTGAGAAATATAGAAGGATGGAGATGCAAAGTGAGGGGGAGAGAGAGTTAGATATAGCAGAGAGAGAGAGAGAGAGAGGAAGACAAAGAGAGTGTGTGAGAGGGGGAGAGAGGAAGACAAAGAGAGTGTGTGAGAGGAGGATAGAGGAAAACAAAGAGATTTTGTTAGAGTGAGGGAGAGGGAGACAGAGAGGGACAGTAGAGAGAGAGAGTGAGAGGTAAAGAGAGAAAGGGGGTATCATGGGAGATAGAGAAGGAGGGGGATACAAAGTGTGTGTTTGTGAAAGTGTGAGAGGGGGAGAGAGGAAGACAAAGTGTAAGGTACCATATGTAATATAATATGCAGAAAAAAGAATATTCAACAAATATCAATGGAACAACAAAATATGAGAAGAGAAACACCAGAAATAATACCTTTATTCAAGGAAAGAAATGTTCAATTTCCTCTTCGAGAGGGAAACCTCCAGCAAAGAAGAGCTCTATTAAAATGATTCTCGATACATACTTTATCATGCCTCCTACTCTTATTTATACTAATTCTATATTCTAAATACATTATAGAGGAAGATCGTTCTAGAGGCAGAAGCTTCTATTAGGTATTGTTCCAATGAATTGTTCACATTTATTAAATAGGCCTTATTAACTAATGTCAGCCTTTATTACATGGAAAATATATTTAGGCATTATTAACCAATGTTGGCCTTTATTATATAGAAAATATATTATTCTATCTACGTGAGGGGTTAGGTCCCTAACATGCCCTCCCCTTGAAAAATATTATTTTCCTCAAGACTTAAGATGAGGAAACTACTATAGAATGGTAGTTGATTCCTAGGTGGAATATTCTGGTGGAGTATCCTTCTAGAGGAACAAAACTTCCTTGATGGTGTGCTGACGGAGAAGATGCTCTCTTTGGTCCAATACAACTTATGGCTACAACCAAATGGAACCTTCTTCATCCAACTACGGTAGGTTGGTCTAGGTGTGGAATTTGGTGCCAATAGCTTTCTTCAGGCATGAGACATGAAAAAAAATATGTAGCTTGAAGTGACTCAGAAAATGTAATTGATAGGCCACTAGCCCCATGCGTTTGATAATAGTATAAGGACCATAAAATTTTGGTGCAAATTTCTAACACTGTTGGGATTTGAGTGAAGTCTTCTTGTATAGTTGGAGGAGGAGAAACACATGATCCCCTTCAACAAATTGATGTTCAGAATGACCTCGATATGCTTGTTGCTTCATCCAATTTTGAACCATTACCAAATTTTGTTTGAGTTTAAGGAGAATGTTCATGCATACGATAAGATTACGACCAACTTCTTGAAATTTGGAGACATCCGACATGTATGGGAGAATCGATGGTGGATTTTTTCCATAGACTACTTCAAAGGAGTCATGTGAATGGTAGTATGATAAGAGGTGTTGTACCACCATTTAGATAGGTGTAACCACTAAACCCACTGATGTTTCCTATCATATGAAAAACACTTTTTGATTGCTTCTGTTTGGCCATCAGTCTAGGGATGATAATTTGTGTTGAGATGCAATTGAGTTCCCTCTATATTGAATAGTTCTTGCCAAAAATTGTTGGTAAAAGTGGGATCACGGTCAGAAACAATAGAATGAGGCATTCCATGGAGTTTGAATATATTATGCATACACGTTTGATCCATTGTGGATGTTTTGAATGGGTGTTTGTTAAGCCCTAAATAATGGCTCATTACCCCTTAATTTGGGCATATTATATTAGTAATGTTATTTTATTTATGTCGGATTTAGTCCATTAGTTGTAATTATACCTCCTAGTCTCCTATATATACCAAGGAGACATTGTCATTTTGAATCATCTTGTAATTGTACATTTATGTGGGCGTTGAGTACTTGAAGAGGCTTATTATCTAAGTTTCTCTATTTTTCAAGGCGTTGAGTACTTATTATGAGGTTTTTCTATGCTATATTGATATTTGGTTCTTAACATATGGTATCAGAGGTCAAGGTCTTGGGGTTTCACTGCTACATCTGATACACCTTGGAATTTTCACTATAACATGTTTTCTACAACGTTTTAAAAGGAGCGACTTGGAGGATATTTATTATATGGATCAAGGTATGTTGGGTTAAAATTTCATCTCCTGAGGCCTTATAATTTTGGAGATACAGCCTATGCAAGATAGGGTTCTGGAATCATCATGAACTAAGACATTACAAAATTTTCTCTATAAAATTTTTTATGTAAGGTTTCAGACCTTGAACTCCAAAGGATATTCACATAAATTAGTAAGGTATCTGTGGTAAAAATTTCAGCTTCTGGGTCATCTTAAATGTGTAGATACACCCTATGGAAGATAGGGTATCTGACTAGTCTCAAGAAGGTGTTCCAGGTAAAAAAATCATAACTTCTTCCTAGAGTATCCAAATTGAGTGAGATCAGTTTCATTGGATAGTGGACAGTCTATATTATTTATGATATGAGTTTCAGAATTTAATATCATTTATTTTGTGTGGGGCACGCTATACAAATGAGATCTCCTGGAAAGGCCAAAAATCAACAAGTTGTGGGGAAGTTACCATAAATTCCACTTGGCACATCCAATTTTGATCATAACTGTGGAATTATAGAGAAGAAATATCAAAGAACTACAAAAAATAAAGTTTCATACCCAGAAGAGCCAAAACTATGGAGATACAGCAGAAGAAATATTGTCTAGCAGAACCACCTCAAAATCAAGGTTCAAAAGTGATACTTGGCCAACATGCCACCCAAAAAGGGAACTTCTATATCAAATAATCCCCTGGAAAATCCTAATTGGACTCTTGATGAAGGTGAAGAAATGCGTAGGGACATAAATGATTTACAAAAGAAGATAGTAACAAAAGATGAACTACAAGAGATGGAAGGTAATTTGGAGGCAATAAATACTAAAATGAATGGTTTAAAAGAGGAGATCATGGAAGGATTGAAAAAAATCGTAATAGAGAGGACACCTGAAAGTGAAAATGTATCCCATGAAATTCATGATGAGGACACAAGGAAGGTGAATCAAGAATGGAGAAACTCTAACTTTGGGTTGAAGACCAACCATGTTCTTAAGATCGATATGTGGAAGTTTGATGGAAAGGACCCTATCACATGGATACTTCATATGGAGAAATTATTTGATCTACATAATGTTCCACATACACAAAAGGTACGAACTGCTTCTTTATATTTAGAACCCAATCAATTTGTATGGTATAGATTGCTTTTTTCTGGTAAATCACTCGTCACTTGGACAATTTTCACGGAACAAATGATAGCACACTATGAGGATACAAGGAGCAATACCTTCTTTAGCTAATTAATAAATCTCAAGCAAAAGGGTTCAGTTACATAGCACATTGAGAACTTCCAAAGATTGAATATAAAGGTAACAGATATTCCAGATGAGCAATTGATTGATGTATTCATAGGAACTTTAAGAGTAACATTCAACATGAGGTTCGCCTTTGGGAACCCAAATCATTGGAGAATGCATTTAGGGTGGCAAGAAATGTTGAAAGTAAAAATATGGCTATGGCTACTAGAAGGACCAATCCTAACATATATAGAGAGAATAATTCTCCTTCTTCTAAAACACCTCAACCTACAAGGTTGACACCTCAACAATTAGAGGAAAGAAAAGAAAAAAGTTTATGCTTTAATTGTGGCAGAAAGTACAGTAAGGGACATAAGTGTGGTGAGAAGAAATTATTCTACATAGATTGTGAAGAGGAAGAAGAACAAGAACATGAACAAGAACCATCTCAAAACGAAAACGTAGAATCAATTTCATCTGAAGAGTTGACTCCCACGATATCTTGTAATCCATTGGCTGGAATTAGCACTCCTTAAACCCTCAAGATCGAAGGATATATCAAAAAGAAAAAGGTAATAGTCCTAATTGATTATGGCAGTACTCATAATTTCATTCACTATAAATTATCCAAAGATCTCAATTGCTTTTTATATCCAACACCAGAGTTTCAAGTAATGATTGCAGATGGAGGAGCTATAAATTGCTTAGGAAAATGCAATAAGATCAATCTTACTATGGGGGAATATGTAATGAATAATCCAATGATTGTTATACCCATGGATGGTGTTGATGTTGTATTAGGAATCCAATGGTTACAATCATTAGGAACAATGGCTTTTAATTTTCAAGAACTTTTCATGAAATTTTCATTAGAAGGAAAAGAAATTGAGCTAAGAGGTATCATAGGGAAACCCGGTAAGGTGATAAGCTCTAATGGCATGACAAAATTATTGAAAAAAGGGAATCAAGGTGTTATTGCACAACTATGCTCACTAGATGTTCAAACATATAAGCCATCTATTCCTCTAGAACTCCAAGGGATCATTAATAAGCATTCCAAAGTATTTGAAGATATTCCCAAAGGACTTCCACCCACTCGAAATCATGATCATGATATTCACCTAATTTCTGATAGTGTGCCTCCTAACATCAGGCCATACAGATACCCTTATGCCCAAAAGAGAGAAATTGAGCGCATGGTTGAAGAAATGTTAGAGGCTGGCATTATTACACCTAGCCAAAGTTCTTACTCTACACTGGTGGTAATGGAATTCAAGAAATATGGCTCATGGCGTATGTGTCCAGATTATAGAGAGATCAACAAGATCACTATTAAAGATAAGCTTCCCATTCCTGTCATTGATGAATTGTTAGATGAACTACATGGAGTAATCTATTTCACAAAGTTGGATCTTCGTTCAGGGTATCATCATATTAGAATGAAGGAAGAAGATATCCTAAAAAAAGCATTATGAACTCATGAAGGCCATTATGAATTTTTGGTCATGCCTTTTGGCCTTACAAATTCACCTTCCACATTCCAAGGGTTGATGAATTCCATTTTCAAGCCCTTCCTTCGAAAATTTGTGTTAGTATTTTTTGATGATATACTAATCTATAGCAAGTCTTGGGAGGATCATGTGCAACATGTTGACAAGGTGCTAAAACTACTAAAGGAGAAACAACTATATGCCAAACCATCCAAATGTTTCTTTGGAGTAAAGGAGGTAGAGTATTTGGGTCATATTGTATCTCATGAAGGTGTCAAGGTACACCCTAACAAGATTAAGGCCATGATGGACTGGCTGATTCCAAAAACATTGAAGAATCTTAGAGTATTTATGGGTTTTACAGGTTACTACCGCAAGTTTGTTCGACATTGTGGAAGAATAGCAACACCTTTAATGGCACCAACTAAGAAGGATGAATTTTCATGGACTCCAGAGGCAACTAAATATTTTGAACAACTTAAAGAGGTGATGTGCAAAGCTCTTGTCTTGACCACTCCAGAATTCACAAAAACCTTTATTTTGGAATGTGATGCATCGGGAAATGGAATTGGTGTTATCCTAATGCAAGAAGGAAGGCCCCTGGATTTTGAAAGTCGACCAGTCAAGGGAAAGGACTTACACAAACCCATTTATGAGAAGGAAATGATGGCAATACTACATGCATTGAAGAAATGGCATCCTTACCTAATAGAGAGGCACTTCAAGGTCAAAATAGATCATGATAGTCTTAAATAATTCTTGGAACACAGACTATCTTCAGAAGAACAACAAAAATGGGTAACCAATATATTGGGTTATGATTTTTCAATCGTCTATAAAAAAGGGAAGAAAAATGTTGTGGCAGATGCACTCTCAAGGAAGGATGAAGATGTTGAGGCCTTTCTTTGTGCTATCTCAATCATCCAACCCGATTGGATAATAGAAGCAAGGAATGAATGGAAGAATGACGAAAAAATGTGGACTCTCATTCAAAGGTTGCAATAGGATTCCAGTACATCAGATACATTTACATGGAAAAATGATTCACTATGGTACAAAGATCGCTTATATTTATGTAAGAAATCCAACCTCAAACAAAAGGTACTATTGGAATTGCACACCTCTACAATAGGAGGGCACTCGGGATTTTTAAAAACCTACCATAGGGTCAAGAAGGAATTTTTTTGGGATGGCCTTAAAAATGATGTTCAAAGGTTTATGGTGGAATGTTTGGTTTACCAACAAAATAAGGTGGAAACAATTAAGACCGAGGTCTTTTACAACCATTAGACATCCCAAGTCAGCGTTGGGAGGAGGTTTCCATGGATTTCATCACAAGGTTACCGAAGTCTGGAGGAAAGAGTGTCATCATGGTGATTGTTGATAGAATGACCAAGTACGTACACTTTTGTGCACTCTCTCATCCCTTCAAAGCTAGTACAGTTGCCACCGCATTCATGGAGATAGTTCAAAAGCTACATGGCAGCCCAAAGATTATTGTAAGTGATAGATATCCCATCTTCACTGGACATTTTTGGACAGAATTGTTTTCTTGTTTGGGTACTCAATTGGCTCATAGCTCATCCTATCATCCTCAATCTGAGGGAAAAACCGAGATAGTGAACAAATGTTTGGAATTATACCTTCGTTGCTTCCTCTCTAATAAACAACCACAATGGTTAAAATGGTTATCCTTGGAAGAATGGTGGTATAACACTTCCTTTCATACTGCAATAAAAATGACACCATTTATGGAACTTTATGGATACCACCCTCCTTCCATCACTTCTTCTCTAAAAGGAAAATCTAAGGTTCAAGCAGTGAAAGATCACATCAAGCATCAACAACAAGTTCTCCAAATATTAAAGGACAACCAGACCATGGCACAAAATCGTATGAAACAACAAGCAGATCAACATCGTAGTGAAAGAAGTTTTGAAGTATGATATTGGTTGTTTTTAAGACTACAACCATACAAACAGATGTCCCTGAAGCAAGCCAAGAAGGATAATAAATTATCACCAAAATACTATGGCCCTTATAAGGTGTTGCAAAATATTGGTACTATGTCATACAAATTGGAGTTGCCTACATCTTCACGAGTACACCCAGTTTTCCATGTTTCATGCTTAAAGAAGGTTATAGGTGACAAGATCCCAGTTCAAACTATATTGCCAGAACTTGACAAGGAAGGAAAAATCATATTGGATCCCGAAGCCATCACTGACACAATAATTCTCTAGATGAGGAATAGATCCATTTCAGAGTATCTCATTAAATGGAGGAGACTATCAGCTAAAGATTCCACATGGGAAGACGATTCTTTTATACAGAATCATCCAGAGTTACTCAAGTGTTGTGGACAACACTTGTCTCAAGGGGAGGGGCATTTTAATCCCTAAATAGTGGCTCATTACCCCTTAATTAGGGCATATTATATTAGTAATGTTATTTTATTTATGTTGTCTTTAGTCCATTAGTTGTAATTATAGCTCCTAGTCTCCTATATATACCAAGGAGACATTTTCATTTTGAATCATCTTGTAATTGTACATTTATGTGGACATAAGGAGGTTTCCCCCTCAAAGAGTCTTATTATCTAAGTTTCTCTCTTCTTCAAGGCATTGAGTACTTATTCTGAGGTTTTTCTATGCTATATTGGTATTTGGTTCTTAACAGTGTTGAAGAACACATAAATGAGCATATTTGGAAATATGATTTACTACCACCATGATGACTCAATTATTTCCTAATTTGGGTAAGCCAACAATGACATCCCTGGAAATATCCATCCAAATAGTAGGTGGAAGAAGAAGTGGTTGGAGTGTACCAAGAGGTTTGACAGTCATGCCCTTATTGCATTGACATGTATCACATTCATCCACAAAGGTGTGAATGTCATGTTTCATACTATCCCATAAGAAAGATCATTTTACCCTTTCATAATTTTTGGTAAAACCTGAATGCCCCACTGTAGTTAAGCATGAAACGCAAAGAGCACCTTGGGTTTAAGGGCCATTTTTTTTATTAAATACAAGTGACCTTTATAGCGAAACTCTTCATTGTGCCAAGAGTACCCTAGAGAAGCTTGTGGATCCTGTTGAATTTTTTGGATTAGGTTGGAAATTTTGGGGTCTTGAAACCATTACTATCGAGCAACCTGAAGCCAGTATGCTACAATGAATGAGAGGGAAAAGAGGGACCCTTCATCTTCATATTTTCAGGAAAGAGCATCATCCACCACATTTTCTTTTCCCTTCTTGTAAACAATGTCATAATCATATCCAAACAGCTTGGTCACCCATTTTTGTTGCTCCAGGGATGAAATTCGTTGTTCCAAGAATTACTTGATGATTTGATGACCTGTTTTAATTTGGAATCATTATCCCAATAAATAAGGGCGCCAAATATCCACTACATGAAAAATAGCCAACATTTCCTTTTCATAAATTGATTGGCCCAAATGTTGTTCTGACAAATGTTTGTTGGTGAAAGCCAAAAGCCATCCATCTTGCATGAGGACTGCCCTGATTCCTCTCTTGAATGTATCACTTTCCAGAAAAAAGGTCTTGGTGAAGTCAGGTAGGGCCAATAAAAGAGTAGTGCACATAGATTCTTTCAATTCTTGAAAAGATTGGTCAATTGTTGGAGTCCAACTGAAAGAATTCTTTTTAGGGAGAGTTGTGAGAGGAGCCACAATTTTTCCATAATTCTAAACAAAATTGTTATAATATCCTATTAAACATAGGAAACCATGCAAAATTTTAAGAGTTTTAGGGCAAGGCCAATTCTCCATAGCTTCAATTTTATTTGGATCCACCCTTACACTATCCTTTCCAACAATATGACCAAGGCACTCAACTTTATTAGCACCAAAAGCACATTTAGACTATTTGAGGAAAAGTTGGTGCTTGGAGAGGAGATGGAGAACTTGATCTACATGGGTGATATAGGTTGGTCAGGTTTTACTATATATGAGAATATCATCAAAGAAAACTAACACAAAGTGACAGAGGAAAGGACGAAAGGCATGATTCATGAGGCTTTGAAAAGTGGAGGGGGAATTACAAAGATCGAAGGGCATGCTTAATAACTCATAGTGTCCCTCATGAGTGTGAAATGTAGTCTTGGGGATGTCTTCCTCTTTCATATGTATCTAGTGGTAGCTCGAACATAGGTCAATTTTGGTAAAGTATTGAGCCCCACTAACTTCATCCAGAAGGTCATCTATTACAAGAATGGGAAATTTTTCCTTGATGGTAAGTTTGTTAAGGCACAAAAATCAGGACACATTCTCCAAGTG
>ML778604.1:1207995-1230581 GCA_009831015.1 Picea engelmannii | reverse complement strand
AAGTAGGATTGTTTGGAGGCTTATTTGGTGTAGAAGTTCCCTTTTTTGGTGGCATGTTGGCCAAGTATCACTTTAAACCTTGATTTTGAGGTGGTTCTGCTAGACAATCTTCCTTTTATTGTATCTCCAAAATTTCGGCCCTTATGAGTATGATATTTTATTTTTTGTAGGTCTTTGATATTTCCTCTCTTCAATGCCCCAGGTTTGATAAAAATTGGATGTGCCAAGTGGAATTTACGTAACTTCCCCACAACTTGTTCATTTTTGGCCTTTCCAGAAGATCTTACTTGTATAGCGTTCCCCGCACAAAATAATTGATATAAAATTCTGAAACTCATACCAGAACTACTATGGGTTGTCCACTATCCAATGCAACTAGTCTCACTCAATTTGGATACTCTAGGAGGAATTTATGCTTGTTTTACCCGGAACACCTGCTTGAGACTAGTCAATAGGACTAGTCAGATACCCTATCTTCCACAGGGTGTATCTACAAATGTAAGATGGCCCAGAAGCTGGAATTGCTACCATAGATATCTTACTAATTTTTGAGAATATCCTCTGAATTTTAGGGTCTGAAACTTTATAGAAAAAAAATTATAGCGAAAATTCCACAATGAATCAATTCAGGATGATTTCAGAACCCTATCTTAAAAAAGTTGTATCTCTGAAAGTATAAGGCCTCAGGAGATGAAATTTTAACCCAACATACCTTGATCCATCTACTAAATATCCTCCAAGACGTTCCTTTTGAACCATTGTAGAAAAAAAGCTATAGCAAAAATTCCACGGTGTCTCAGATGTAGCAGTGAAACCCCAAGACCTTGAGCTATAATACCATATGGTAAGAACCAAATATCAATATAGCATATAAAGACGTCAAAATAAGTACTCAAAGCCTTGAAAAAGAGATAATTTCATATAATAAGCCTCTTCGAGGGGGAAACCTTCTTTTACCCCACATAAATGTTCAAGTACAAGATGATTCCAAATGAAAATGTCTCCTTGGTATATATAGGAGACTAGGAGGTATAATTACAACTAATGGAATAAAGCCGACATAAATAAAATAACATTACTAATCTAATATGCCCCAATTAAGGGGTAATGAGCTAATATTAGGGCTTAACAATCTCTATGAACCTGCACACAAACACTCTTTCCTCTTTAAAGGTTTTTCTTTATTTTGGCAGTGATTGGAAGAAACTCTC
Source organism: Picea engelmannii (assembly GCA_009831015.1). Taxonomy (NCBI): domain Eukaryota; kingdom Viridiplantae; phylum Streptophyta; class Pinopsida; order Pinales; family Pinaceae; genus Picea; species Picea engelmannii. The sequence continues at coordinate 1,229,370 of ML778604.1, read as the reverse complement.
TCCTTCATGCAAGAAACAATGAAGATTACAAATGAGTAGTATTGACACCTTTGAATTACATTGAAATGATTTCAACAAAGGACTCACAATCTCTATATAGACTTGTGCAACATAATCTTTCATTTATTAAACTCTCTTAACTCATCGAAGTTGCATGCATTTTAAAGATTTATTGGGGAATTTCATGGAAGGAAAGCGAAGTTGTTTCCAAGTTTTCCCATGTTATTTCTTTAGATAAGCCTAGTATCTCATCATAACTATTGGAAACCTCATGCACTAAGCATTCCTAAGTTTGAATTTGCATGGAAAAAATGTGGTAGTTGTTGGATTATACAATTTAACACATCGATGATGTATATGAACCTATGAAAATATTGAAGGATTACTCATGTAATCAACATAACCATAAATTGTTGTGTTGTGCAATCATCCATTTGGTTAACTATACAAATCGACTTTGTTTCTTCATAGATAACTTAAGGATTTCTCATGATTCTATGATTTATGTGCTTCATTTATGTTAGTATATCCTTATTTGTGATGTCTTCATTGTAAAAAAAATCATCTTCACAAGTAGAAAAAAACAAGGCATGCATACCCATGCTCATGTAAATAGTCAAGTACAATCTAAAACCACAATATTTTTAACATGAAACATTTGAATTTGGGTCATAATAGATGTAGAAATGAATGTGCTTTCATTTAAAATATGTGATGAAGGAATCTTTCTATGATGAGGGAACATAACTGTGACAAAGGAAGTTGACTGGAAGAAGGTTTGGATCACATTGATAGCGCATTTTTAGTCATCCCAAATTGACGTCTCGCACAAATGATGGAAAAGGGTTATACATGTTCATTATTATTCAAATGCATATAGAAGACAATCATCATGTCATGAATTCTCTGTGATGTGATGACGAGTTGTGGTTGAGCATGGGAGAAACCATTTGGTTATAAATTCATAAGAAAAATATTAGCCATATGTGGCATATGTACCGTACCTAATACCTTCTATACTCTATGGAGGATATGGGGTACTTCTTTAAACCACCAAATTCCAGTTCAACTGGTTACTATGATACCTTTTTCCATAGACCTACTATTGATTAATTAAATCACGTAGGTAAACAATGCATGCTTATGTAAGAATAATTACCCATTCAGCCACAAAAGCACCTTAAATTATGATTGCAGGCTTAAACATGTAACAAAATTGAACAAACAAGAAAAAAATAAAATTCATGACACAAACTACATTAACTTAGCACAATAGTCATAGTTAAATCCAAGAATGGTTATATTTATGGGAATTATCCACCAATTGGCTACGGAAGCACGTTCCACCCAACATAGGCTCTTTGTTGCATTTAATCTCTCTGCAATGGAGGCCACCCCAAATATGAGGATATGAATCCACAAGGGATAATTAAATATGTTTGGATATAATTCTCTTCACACAACCTAATTATCAAGTTTAACATAGTCAATTTATCTTTACAACAATCCCAATCCATATCCCTCTTTCCCCATTAGCCCACACAACCTAAGGAATGGGATCCCCTTTTATGCTAAATAGTCCATCATGTCATCACACTTCCCTCTAGAGATCCAACATAACCTGGCTATAAAATATCACTTCTGGGATTCCAGGGATTCTTAGCTATATTCCAATTCCTCAAGGAAAACAATTACCATGACATACAGTTCCAATTCCATCATTATTCATGGCTACATTTTGGTATAATTTCTAAAGTGAGCACATATCCACTACACCTAGGATGAACTCTCCAAATTTTTCCCTGACAAAAAAATGGAGATTGCATCCTCTTCCAAGAAAAGAGGAAATGCATAAATTTTCATGGCATGAAGGGCCATGTATCCCTATGGAGAACTCATGTACCTCGTTCATACAACTAATCCCAATGATTAAGAATCACTAATTAAGTAAGGTTAATGAATTAGGATTATCAATATAATAATAGTATTATTATTTATCCCCACTTGAGCCCCCCCCAAACCCCCTTATCTTCCCCCTCTTGTGGAGTCATAGCTCCTCATTATTTTGTCCTTCTTCTTGTATAGCTTACGATGTATTTTTATTAATATTCACTATAGAACTACAAGTCACAATTGTCCAACTTATGGCCATTCATCATATGAATATATACATTACTCTTTTGGGGATCAAAATTAGGATATTACGTTTCCCCTCCTCACGCCCCCACCCTACTAGATTTTGTACCGTCCTTGGTTCCATCATCAGTATATACAATAAAAACAATTATTATATCAAAAATTTTAAATAGATGTAGATATGCCTCTCACATAGTATTCTTTATCTCCCACATCAGTTCTTTAGGGATGTAGTGGGTCCATTGGACCTTTACCTACCCTATGGATTTGTTCTTGACCACAATGAATTTCTTGCCCTATATGCACATTGACTATACCGAGAATTCCCTTTATGAATCCACCCATATTAAAACTCAATCAAAGACATGGTTAGGATAAATAAATATTTTTGAATAATGTGGTCTATGATTAACTCAAATTTTTCCCCATTCAATAATGTCTCCACATATTTAGTGCATGAACTATGGAAACAATTTCTAAGTCACATATGGTGTAATTCCTTTCAAGCTCCTTAAGCTTCCTAGATTCATAACAAATTTCATGTCCATTCTAACTAAGAGCTCCACCAATTCCCCCCTTGCAAGAATCTATACATACCACAAAATCTTCATGTGGATCAGTAATCTTGAGAATGGATGGGTGCACTAGTGAGCAATTCATTTAACAATTGGAAACTTTCATCATACTTTGGTATCCATTCAAGTTTAATACCTTTCTTTTGTAAAGATGTAATTGGATGAGAAATATTGGAGAATTCTTCTATGAATAGTTTATGGTATCTAGCAAGCCCCATGAATGACCTTACTTCTGATATGTTCTTAGGTGTAGGCCATCTCTTAATAGCTTCAATATTTTCTAGATCTCAGTGTTATTCCTTCTTTAGAAATGGTGTCTCCCAAATAATGAACCTACCATTGGTAAATGGAACACTTCCTTAGCTTAGCATACAACTGATTATATATTAGCACTTGTTGTACTAACCTTAACTGTTCTTCATGATCCTCCTCTAACTTTGAGTAAACAAGAATCCCATTTAGGAAAACAATGACAAACTTATCCAAGTAATTCCTAAATACTGCATTTGTTAAACACATGATGGTAGCTAGTGCATTTTTTAGGCCAAATGGAACTACTAAAAAATCATAGTGTCCATTCCTGACTTTGAAAGTTGTCTTGTTGATGTCTTCATCCTTTATCCTTACATGATGATAGCTTGATCCCAAATCTAGCTTTGAGGAGATCTTTGCTTCTCTTAGTTGATCAAACAGGTCATCAACTCTAGGTAGAGGATATTTATTCCTCATAGTGACCTTGTTCAATTGACTAAAGTCAATGCATAGCCTCAAAGTTCCATTTTTCTTCTTTACAAAGAGCACTAGTGCTCCACAAGGAGAGACACTTGGGTGTATATACCCCTTATTTAACAGTTTTTCTAATTGCATTTGCAGTGCCTTCAATTTTGGTGTACTCATCTTGTATGGAGTCTTAGAGACTAGACAAGCTATAAGCATCAAATTAATAGAGAAATCAATGTCTCTTTTTTATGTCAATCTTGGTATTTCCTCATAAACATCTGTAAACTCTTGTAAAACTAAAAAATCCTTTAAAATTGGTCTTTTACACCCTATTGGCTCTTCCTAAGAATTTGAAAGACAACCATGACATATGAAATATGTTATGGATGGTTTATGTTTTCTCAGTTTTCTAATATGGCATGGCTAGAGGCTACAATTATGTGTTATTTATAGATGTACAAAAGAACATAATTGATGGGAAGGAGTTACTTGCACCATGATCCTATTGAATTTGTTACTCACCATTTAGATATTTCAATTCTAAACAAATGCTTTAGGGTAAGTTTGAAAGTGGAGAAACAAAGTTACATAACTAGAAAAATGTTGTTAATGACTTTGGGAACAATCCTACTTTTTCATGTTGTTAATGACTTTGAGAACAATCCAACTTCTTCCTGAAACAAGGTAGAACACACTTCCTGAAAAATCAAACCACAAACATTTGACAAAATGAAACCATTGAAAATGCCCTTGTCCATAAACTCAAAAAATATCACTTTTCTTATATAAAAATTCCATATATATATAATAAAAAAAAAACTATTTTTATAAAAAAATTATGTATAAATAAAAAGAAACAAAATTCTGAAAAAATACCATCAAATATATCCACAGTGGTAAAATAGCCATGTAACTTTGTAACATGGTGTGGGAAATGGGAAATGTGCACTGGTAGATCTTGTGTTGTTGGTTATATACAATGTGTCTACGATTAAGACACGATTATTTAAACACGTGCTCTTGATATAAAATTCTTAGCTTGTTAGATTTCATATGCATCGATTGAACGCATCAAGACACTTGTCACAAATGAAGAAACGTGTAGGAGATTCCTTCACGATGCACTTTTCTTAGTGAACCTACTTAACTGCTTTCTCTTATGTTAAATACTATTATTATTTTTAATTAAAAAATTAAATTATTATTTTTTTAATAATTTTTTAAAATTGAATAGTTTTATGATTTTTTTTTTAATTATTATTATTATTTTTAATTAAATAGATTAAATTATTGTTTTTTTTTATTAATTTTTTGAAATTGAATAATTTTATGGTAAAAAAATTAGTCATAAAAACGCATCATTTTTAATTTGATTTTAATTTGATTATAAATTTAGATAATCAAATAGAGAAACAACACCCTTAATAATTGATTTTGTAACTAACCCCACCAAATTAATTGAATTTACAATCAATTTAAGTTCACAAATAAAATCGCAAAAAATAAACCTACTGCTACACACCTTGAGCGAGCGAATGTATTCTATAATCAATGTATCTCTTGCTTCAAACATTATAAAAACAGGACAACACTTAACAGTGAATATAAAACTGGTGATTTTAAATGCAATAGATCAAATTTGATCAAATTTGTTGATTTTTTTAATAATGAAATTCAATTAGCAGTTAATATAATTTTAAATGCAATAGATCAAACATGTTGATTTTTTTAATAATGAAATTGATATGATTTTTCTGCTTCAAATATTATAAAAACATGGAAAAGTGCAAGTGCTGTGGTAATGTCCGTTAAATGAGATAGAGAATTTAAAATCTACTTTTGAAAAAAACAATAGGTGAATAGAAATTAAAATGGAAAGATGAATAGGAATTTAGTTTGAAAATAAAATGATTTATTTTGTTTGTTTATTTATCACTCTGCATGTTATATATAGACAATCACCTTGTAAGCAATTCACATTTCTCAAGAGTTAAATTTTTCCAACTTTTATGGAAATGAGGTATTTTAACTCTTGGATCAAAACCTACCAAGAAAAATAGTAGGCTAAAAGTTTTACGACGTTGCTTGAAATTCCTCAAGAAATTGTTAGATTTGTAGATTTGAGTGATTATTTCTGTATAATCAAGTGTCCTAGGGTTTTTTCAGCATGTTGAATCCATTTCTACATTCAGAAGTGGAATTTGAACAACAAAAAATAGTCATCCGTGTAAATTTATATTGCCGGATTCCGACAAAAAAAAGTCATTCTGTAACAGCTAGACAAAACCTTAGAAATATTTGTAACAACTATCTCGACTTTAGAACTTAGCTTCTTATTGAATCACATAGCATTCTCCTCAACCTCAAAACTTAGCTTCTTATTGAATCACATAGCATTCTCCTACTGTATATATTCTCTTGGCAAAGGGGAATGCATGGCTTGAAAGAAAAGATTTGATACATGACAAATGAACTATGTGCAAGAGGGATTGCAAAGGTGAAAAGTAGTTAGGTAGAAATGTTGGCAAACAATGATGACTAAACATGATAGAAGAAACAAGTGAACTATGTGCAAGAGGGATTGCAAAGGTGAAAAGTAGTTAGGTAGAAATGTTAGTAAACAATGATGACTAAACATGGTAGAAGAAACAAGCAAATGTTTGCAAGGAAAAATAAATAAATTCTAGAATTGTCTTTATTTGATAAAATTCATGATATAATGTATGAGACAACAACCATAAAGTAGATGTTTTAGGACAGTATGGCATACTTGATCTAAGCACAAATTTATGTGTTCTCTTATATAATATATGTATAATATATGTCTTAGGAGTAAACTTTAAATTATGTCTACAGTTTTTGTAAACCATGCATAAGGAGTATAATATGACCAAATTCTACCAGTGCTTGGTTCTTAGTGTAGTATCACAAAAATTACTCAATCTCATTGCAGTTTGCATAATCTCAAAATAAAGGTCTTTATTGTCCAGTGAATTAGACAAAACAACATGTTCTTACTCTGTAAGCAACCACATGGATCGTAGAAATATGCTTAGGAATAGAAAGATACTTGTGCCATCAAAAAAGACGGTGGTCTTCAAAAAAATCCCTAAATTGGGTTTGTGAAGTTGCTCTCTCACATTTGTTCTATTCCAGATAGCATACTACAGATGTGTTTTGATACTTCTCGACATAGTCTTCCTAGAGGAGTTCTGATAACCAACATTTTAACCTCGTAGAACTATTTATGTAAGTATTATGGGAACATAGTATTCACTTTAGAACAATTTAATTTTGCAAAACAATATAGTTCCACACTAAAATGGTAATTTTTATTTTCACATTATTATTATTTTATAATGACATGATAGTATAACCAAAGAAATATAAATAAAAACGTCTAATAATAAAGATTCTATAAAAGGTAAAAGAAGTGCAGTTAACTTGCCATCAACGTGCCATTAAAATAGTATTCTTGACATGTAAAAGCTAAAGGAGAAAAAGGGCCATGGAGAAAGTACATGGAGAAGGCCCAATGAGGAGAAGAGAAAAGTGGCTGCACATGCATAGAGGACTATAAACATGTGTAACATATCCCTAAACAAGACATCTTCATCATTCATTTGCATATCCTTCCCTATACTAAGAATCTTCAACATTCATTTATGAAATTTAATCAATATCAATTAATCGTAAAAATGTCAATTGCAAAATGCATATGTGCTTAAAGAAATGTTCTGACCAAACATACCTGCAAACATGGTGGCAAGTAAACCAATGCCTAGGTTGGTAAAGTGCTCTCTTGCTTTGCTAGGATTTTATATAGAGCAGTGGAAGGAGCTTCTGGAAGATAGGATGTACTAATGATTGATTCAACAACTGAATGACATTTTTGGAGCTAAATCTGAATGGTAAATGAAATCTTTATTAAATTTATTATTTGTTGCTACTGGTAGCTCTTCTTTGGCTTAGCTTTCTATTGGTGGTGGGTAAGCTATTCATTCGTTAGCCTATAGTGATGGTGGTTTTGAATAAACTACGTGTAGTTCTTTTGTTGTTGGTATTGGTTCAATCTAAGCAACGGGTTCAAGTGATCATTCCATACCACTTTAGTTTCTTTATCAACCTAGGTATACTTAAGCTACTGAATATGCTACTAGATAATATGCTATTGGCGTGTAGCTGCATTTGATAGGCCTTGGCCTCGATCACATGTACAAATTCGAAGAAAAATGGGTTATTCACACAATGTTTTAAGAGTTAGAGCTTGCTTATATATATAAGAGACTGTATCTGTCTCTATTTATGGAGATAAACTGCTAGGATTTTCTCTTCAAATTCCCAAGATGCTAATGGAAATCTAACATTTTGTAAAATCCAAGTATGAGCACCTCATACTCCACAATATTGCTAAAAATAGATAATTTGAGATGGAATATAAAATAGTAAGGCTTATAGGAGAATGGTATGCACGATGTGGATAGTAATGTTTTTAATGTGTAAATAGATGTGGAGTGTGAAGAAGGAAAGGGTAGAATCCGGACCGAAGAATAGGTCTTCGATGAGCTTCAGTGTCCCTAAGGCGTGATGAAGGCCAATGCCCGAAGAATGCAGATCAGTCGGGATGAAATATTGGTAACAATCTTTCTCTTGACTGAAAGCTACTTCTCCTACTCTGAGTTTTGATAATGCACGGAACCAGAAAATACAATCCTAATGCTACTAAACCAAATGATCAAGAGTCCCGAAAGATTCTAGGAGATGTTTCAGAGGCCATTTATGAGCCTTATATGTCAAATTCACTATGGAGGTATATGCGAGAGACTAGACATATTTAATAAAGTATCTCTAGTCTAGGAGCTTGTATTTAGTTCTTTTGTGCCTTGAGAGAATAAATTAGCTTATTACAAAATTATTTTGTTATCTTGTGACATGTGAGATTCTCGTTAAAAGAGCATATGAAATGGTGCACATACTTTCATGGTTTTTAAAATATGAAACTAGTGATTAAAGTAAATTATCTAAATTGAGTATATTTAAAATGGTAACAAAATTTTAAACATTGCAGAATCAACAAGGACAAATATAACAATTTATCTTTATCAACGAATGGAAAAAATAGATTAGCTAGCTAAATATGCATGTTTTCTTTGTATTGTCTCTTGTATTTTCAGAGGGAAAGTTTTATCTTGGATTGTAATCTATGCAATTTAATTTGTTAGCAAATAATTTGTTTGTAGGTAAAAGGATGGTTGGCCTCTATTGTGGGGTTTGTTTAAAATTATCGCTTCATTGAGTATGAAGGGAGGAGTTTTTAGATGTTTTGTTCATGTAAAGATGGTGAATCATTGATGCTAAATGCAATAAATTGCAGGGCCATCAAAACGCACCACTCATGAGGGCTTGAGAGAGGAATTTTCAACATTTGGTAGTTTTGGAAGGTATACCTGTTTAGAAATGATATTCTGAAATTTTGCAGATATCTTTTTGAGCAGATGTGTTTCTATAGTAGATGCAATTTAAATAGGAAATTTGTATTGTCTTCTAACTATTTGGCATGATTTAGCTAGAATTGTAACTCACAAGATCACTCACAAGATCAATGGAGTATCAAAAAGATTGTCCTTAAGCTATCAATATTGATACATATACCGTTAGACAAATTAAGTACCTGTGGAAACATGCGTTGATATCAATTTAGATATGAACTTCCCAATGTTTTGGGAGGACACACGTGGATACATGTGTTGATATCAATGTAGATGTGAACTTGTGCAATGTTTTGGGATAGTAGCCACAACAAAGGTAGTGCGGTTGGACATCAACCAACGAAACATGCATGTAAAGTTACCTTGACAGATCCAAATACTTCAGAAGATCAAGTACATAACCATTATGTGAAACTGTTCCAGAATTTTAAGTCCAGATAGAATTGAATTGCATGTTCAAGGATTTGCAGAGGACCCTAAAGATTTTTCAGTTCGTGCATCTACACAAATGAAATGAAGATAAGATGCGCAGAGTAGATAGCGATACAATGAAGATAAGATGCAGAGAGTACATAGCATCCCAATGAAGATAAAATGTAATGAGGTGAGGCGGTGAGGCGGTGCAGTGCAGAGAAGTAATTTTGCAGGTTCAATGCATTGAAATTAGTGCACTGACAAAGCATAAGTCTTAATGCATAAGTAAAAGGCATTATGTAAAAATTACATTATGTGTTGGCAATAAAAAAACATTGATAGGAAATTAAAATTAAAACATTGAGAAGAAGAAAACTAGCAATAAGATCTCAAATTTATTCTCTAATCAGATTACCAAGAATAAACTTTTTTCATTATATAAAAAATAAAAATTTAAATTTGCTTTGATTACCAAAAATATTTTTTTTTTTTATATAAAAAATAAAAATTTGAATTTGTTAGATTGAACATTAAAGATTTAGTAAAAATATATAATCAAACCCAAAACTAATGTGAAGTCAACTCGGAATCGAATACTATAGTCCCTCCAAGGACTAATTAGCTATCTACATAGTAGAATCTAAACGTTAATCGTGACATATGAAATATGGTATGGATGGTTTAGGTTTTCTCTCTTTTCTAATATGGCATTGTTAGAATTCTGAGCTCTATGTTATTTCTGAGGTACAAACGGATGTACTTGGATATTTCAATTCATTCATTAAGGTGCCTTTATAATTTAGTATAAGAGATGTAAGAAACGTGTGTTTGGTTCGAGTAACTTGTCTTGTTTTTACATGAAGAGAAAGGAGTTGCTTTTATATTTTATCATGTGAGATAAATATTCAAACATAAGATTGACTTGTTTAATCAAACCTGCCGTTTTTATAATTTAATATGAGAAATGTAGCAAATGTATAATATATCATATTGTATTATAAAAATATATGAATATTTGATTTATATTATAAAATATTTAAAATATATATTATATTTAGTGTAGTATAAATAACTTTTAGTTTAATTTAGAAAATGTGTAACTACTTTATAAATTAATACGATAAATGTAAAAAACTAATAACATATAAAAAAACATATTAATATATTATAAAATATTAAAATATATATTAAAATTTAATATAATTATAATATATTATATAATATTATAAAAATATATATTAATATAACATAGTGTAATATTTATGTTGTTTTTTAAATTAAAATATATTTTTTCGAGATGGTAGGTGTTAGAGGGGCTCTATTTAGCCTGAGGGAACAAGATTTTTTATTTTTGAATCGAGTTTAGGGGATATGACAAATAATAAAGCATAAGTATATGGTCTTTATCAAGGGATTAAGTTCGTTAAAATGCAAAATATTTTCAATCTTATCATTTTGGGTGACTCTAGTCTTATCATCAAGAATATGGTCTCGAAGTCTACTCATTTGGATGCTCGATTAGCTTCCATTCTAGTTCGAATTTAATGTATTGAAAAAAAAAATGAGTCACTAGTCCGGTTCCACATTATTTGTGAGAACAATGGGTTAACAGATTACAAAGCTAACCTAGTTACTAAGAAAGGGGTGGGTGGGTGGGGGAGGGTGAGTACTTTATATTAATCAACATAGATATGAATGTCCCATCCCCTAATAAATCATTTAGACAAATGGCACTAGGAATGCACCATTGATCACATGCACCAAGTAGAAGTAGGATACCACTACCCCCCCCCCTCCCCAAAGCATGTTGCATTCATTTACTACCTTGGCTAATGAATACCCTACTTCATTTTTGCGGCTCCACGGTGGGTTAATGGGATATTTTGGAATTTAAGATTGTTCTTGTATTAGTCATTTCTTATGGGATGGTGGCGTTTCTGACTCCTGGTCATCGAGTCCCAAACCCCCTCAACAATTTCAAGTCCATAATATGTATAGGAAAGATCTTTTCTATGGTAGATTTATTCTCTCATATCTTCCTTTCACTTATGCTAGTCAAGCCTGTGTTTTCATAGTCAATCTTCAACTTGGAAAATCTTGTGGTTTAAGTGTGATTAGTATAGGCCTCAAAGCTCTCTAGTCCACTCATTTGGCTGCATCTATGTAGCAATTCATTTTCACATGGAATATTTGGAGCCCATTTCAATCCCCAGTTCCTTGTAATCGAGTTTCATCTCCTAAAGATCAATATTTTTGGGCAAAATTTGAAGGCACTAGTTTGGTAAAGTTGCATCTGTTGTTGGATAGCTATATTGGAAAAGGCACCAGTGCCCACGTCACGACATTCCAAATTTGGAAAATTGGTCAGTTGTATGGGTATCCACTCATTTTGGTCTCTCTGTTTACTTATTTTGGATTCGGGTGGCAACACATGGAAATCTAGGAGCTTCCTAAAATTCACTTTATCCTCTAGCAGAACAAACAAACTTTGACCTTATGTTCACAATGTGAAGCCTGGGGTCACATGGAATGCAATCTAAAACATGAGGTTGGCATTATAATGAGAATGTTACTTCAACAACAGACTTGATTGGATGCTTTAGAGGAGAGATTCAAGCAACTATGTCGCCATTAAGGTCCATTCCTAGCAAGGCTCGAGGAAGATCCTCCTTTTGTCTCTTCCTCTTCTAAACCAACATGGATGCAAATCCAATTGGATCCATCCAGTCAGGGTAGATTTCAACAAAGGTATACCCAATTGTCCATTATTTTCAAAGAACCACTTGATGTGTATTACAATAATCTGGACCTTAGTCTGAATCTCTAAGATATAGGAAGTTTTTTTTTTTATTCAACATGCCTTGTGCTCTCATTTTGTTTCTAGTAAAACTTAAGTCCATTTTTTAATGTAATCCTTTCAAAGGAAAATATATGGTAAATCAAACAACATCTTTTCCACATGTAGTTTGATATTGTAATAAGCCAAAACTTTAGCCCCCTTTCTTAATATAAATATTCCCCCAAAACAATGATATATATATATATATATATATATATATATATATATATATAGTATAATTGTTTTTTAGATAAGAAATTTTGATAAAATTTAGCTATTTTTTTACTAAAATCAAATTCAATTTCTTAATTAAATCTAAATCTAAATTTTATTTTAAATTAACAAAAATTTACTCTATATTATCTTAAATTAAATAAAATTTATTTATACACATAAATAGGATTTTTTTAAAATAACTATGATGATGATGATGATTAACGTCCACTAAGATCGAATAGGTCTATCGAACCTTAAGAGGGTAAGTGAGTACTTGTGATTCTTTAGAATTTTGTTTCTATGCTTGAAAAGCATTAAGAGAGGCTTTCCAAGATCACCATACTTTTGTTGAGTTAAGTAGTTAGGAAGGTTGGTAGTGTGATAAATATTTTGAAAATGAGATCTAATATGGGTATAGGCTAGACAATCTAAGAGAAAGTGATTTTCATATTCAACCTTCTTAGTGTCACAAAGGTGACACACTCTTTCATCCCATGGCGTTTTAGGAATTGACCAATGCCCAATTGCATTATGGAGCTCGTGAGAATTTGTTCTTATCTTAGCAATGCTTATTTTTTTCTTTACACTTGGCAAAACAGATAGATAATTTTGATCTTCTAGATTGATTACATCTTTATAATACCTTAATTTTCTTTTTTCCTCTAACTCTTTGTCACACCACATTTTCTCCTTAAATTTTGATTTGACGTTTTTTTTTAATAATATCTTTATTCTACAAAATGATTTCTTCCATGATCCCCAATAGTTTATCCAAGACTGGGCATCTTTATGTCATCCTCAATTGAGTCGATGGTGGTTATGACTTGATTTTGAAGCAATTTTAGGTAGCCTCTTGTCTTCCATGTTGTTTAACTTGTTCTTATACATTAGGTATCTAGTCATAGTCATGCTCTAAATGGGGGAGAGGTTTGTTTGTAAGAGGAAGATGGGATAGGGCATATTTCCTTTAATTTTGAGATTATAAGTTATAAAATTCTTTTGTATTTTCTCTATCTTTCTCCAGGATTCACGAGAGATACTACAACCTCAAACTTCACATTCATAAAGAATAATAGGTGTAACAAGAGTCTCAATGAGTAGTTTCTTCTTATCCCAACTCCAAAGATCAACCGATTGACAATTGTTTTCAAGCCCATAATAAGCTTTCCATCCCCCAATAATCATTTTCTCAATGCTATAATTTCAATTGAGCTTGTGGTGAATATCAATTCAAAAATATATACATATTATTATACATTTATTTAAACTTATTAATAACTAGTAACAAATTCCTTAAAACTTCTTATAAAATATATTTTTTAATGTTTTTTATAATAATTTTGTTCGATAAATAATTAATAAGATTTATTAAACATTTTTTAAATATATTCCAGGTTAATATATCTCCAGTTAAAATTACTCTCTACTAGTATATACCAGAATACCATGCTAGTCTTTACGAAGAAAAAATCAACATTATCCATTTTTTAATGGTAATATTAGTTCTTTGAATTGTCATTTTTTTAATACATTTATTTAATTAGATATATGACTTTCCAATTCGTTTTCATCTATGACTTTCCAATTTGTTTTCATTTTATACAAATATGTGATCTATGTGTGCATATTTTTTTTTTGACAACATGCTCCTCATAGAGGCGTGGAAACTACATGTTTCTTTGTTCAAAAGGATTTTCTATCTATTTGCAATTCTTTTAAGTTTTGACAATCATTTTCAGTATGAGGTATACATAATTTTGTTTATATATAATAGAAATGTAATTTTTCTTTAAATTTTTTTCTTGAAATCTTATATGATTAACCATTGCAAATAAAAGCTCCCCATTTAGATGCAGTTGTGGCCATTTAGATGCAATTGTGGTTGTCATGTTGTCATCTTATCTTTATCTCATGGAAAATCATTACACATTGATTATTACGTTGCTCTATCCTATTCATTGATTATTCATATGGCATTGGCTAAATGTTTTACTTTTTGTTTTTTGGGCCAGAATCTAGCGATTTAAATCTTGTAACGGCCCCATCGTTACGACTACAAGCAAAGCATAAGTGATTTTCTTTTTTGTTTTTAGGAAAGAAGGCGATGACGACAACAGTTTAACCACACCATTGACGACGAACGTAAGCACGCAGTCTAGGTAACAGGAAACTATGACACCACACACTGGCACAAGGGAAATCGGGCAAAACATGCATAGAACAACAAGGAGGAACGACTACTCACCCGACGCAACAAAACACGCCTACAATCTAAGATACAACATCTCCCTCCCATCACCACGACCTTGATGAACAAGACTAGAACCTCAAGGCGCATGTACCCAACACATGAAGGTGTTCCACCCATGCGCCAAAATCAACTTACAACACTCGACAACACTCTCACCAAATGCACCGACTCCAACCAAGTTCTCGTTCGCCGCTATCCAATAGGGCGTGCCAGGATCCCCTCATCAGGAATCATGCCATCCCCAAGTGATAGACGTGTCAATAATCTTGGCACAACACATCCTATTTGGACCAAGGACTCTAGATAAATCTGACACGCTAGGACGAAATAACTAACAAGGAGACTACACCCATACCCCAAGTAATGGGTCGACAAGACGCAGGAAGACATAAACAAGAAAATGCAAGCTGTTACATGACTTCACAAACAACCCAACCCATTCATCTAGTCTAAACTGGTCAATATTTACCGTCTAGTAAAGAATTAAATACAAATCTAAATTAACCAGTCTAAAAACAACTAGTCAGTTATTTACAACCTATCTTAACATGAAATACAAATTTAAATTAGAGAGTCTAATTTACCAAATTAACAATAACTATATATTGAATTAACTTAATCTCATATCCAAATTAGCAAGTCTAGATGACTACTGGTTAATAATGTGCAAGGCTAAATAAACCTCAAGTGAAATCTAATTCGCAAGTCTAAATGACAATTTAGACAACAACAACAATTCAATCTATCATTAATACAATCTAACTCAGCAATTAACAAATGAATATCACATTAACGACAAGACAAGTTGTACATTACAAGCTATAATGCCAAATAATTCAATGAGATTTGCTGCCATATGCATTCAATGATATTTCATGTCCAATTCGTCTATTGAGATTTAATTGCTATATTCATGATCATATTTAATGTCCTTCAGATCCATTCAATGTACTTAATGTTATTGCTAAACTATATCCTGCAACCATAATTATCATTGCTAGTTAAAAATAGAGGGAAACTGTCCAAAACCATAATGACAATTATTATTGCTGTCAGGAAAAGAAAGAAAACTCGGGGTAAGGATGTGGAAGCAAAAAGTTAGTTGTCTAAAATTTGTTGTCATTCCCAGGTTTAAAAAAATAGTCAACTTTAAGGGCAAGTTGTAGTCTTTAAAGCAACAAACACAATCATCTTAAATGGAAAATTCGTGGTCATTAAATAGAAAAACACAGTCAACTTTAAAGGGAAAATTCATGGTCATTAAACAACAAAACGTAGTCAACTTTAAAGGAAAACTCGTGGTCATTTAACAACAAAACACAATCATCTTAAATGGAAAATTCGTGGTCATTAAACAACAAAACACAGTCATCTTAAATGGAAATTTTGTGGTCATTAAACATCAAAACACAATCATCTTAAATGGAAAATTTGTGGTCATTAAATAGCAAAACGTAGTCAACTAATCTAACACGCCTTCAGGGATACATGTGGAATCGCGACTCAAGCTCGATCGCTGGTAGTAAAAGAGGGTAAAAGTTACACCACAGTCAAGGGCCATCTATGGTTTTCATATCGCAATAAATAACTGTTATTCAATAAGGAAAAAAATATATCCTATGCATACAGTCTGGAGAATCATTGTCACCGATGATCAAGTTGCGGTTGAAATAATAGAAAACACAGTGAAGATTTAGTTATCTTTAGAAAATGTTGTCTTAAAAATTCATTGTAAAAATGAAAGAACATAAAAGTTGGTTGAGCGAAATATGAGTTCGTTGGGTGAAGAATCGTTGACCAAAGGGGCTTAACAATTATAAAATGGAATTAGCAGGGAGTGGATAAAAAACCGCAGTAAATTTAAATTACAAATTGCAGTAAATGTAAATTACAAATTGCAGTAAATGTAAATTACAAATTGCAGTAAATGTAAATTACAAATTGCATAGCTTAAGCTTTCCAAACGACAGTTATATGGTTACAAATCATGGGGTTTAATATTTCCACAATAAATTCATTGGGTTTAAGCATTCAAATAATTTCACAGAGGTTATAACAAGCAAATAATTTAATCTGCTGAGTTTATCCAAAAAATCGCCCAGAAGCATAATTCGTTTGGCAATCTAAACAATCTGACCATAATTAAAATTCACTGGGCAAAATTTTGCCCCCCCCCAAATCAACGAATGCAGCCGAAGAAGTGGCAAATTGTCGGGCGAACAAACGAACAATAGACTTAATCAAGCAATGAAAGCAGTCTGGCAATGGAAAAAGCACAGTCTTGACTAGTGGTGAAAAACACAGTTTCAATCGTCTTCAAGTAGAGTGCAGAGGTAAATAAAACCAGTGAAAAAAATTTCCAACAGGATATAAAACACCGAGATAAAAAAAAAACTTTTCCATCAATCAGTAAATTTCAGGGTTAAATTAATCGCATCAAGGCGCAAGACTACACACTACCTGGAACAATCAACAAGGGTAGACAAATGGCAAGAAAATCTTTTGCTCATCATCCACGCATAGAAAAGCAAGGCGTTTAGATCCATAGGTCTATTAACACCGAGGTGACGACCGTAGATCAAGCTCCTGGACAACTGCTCAGGCAAGGACTGATGAGCTAGGGGCGAAGACAAAATAAACCGCAATCATCATAATCAATAACCCATAAGACGTCAAGACATGTAGGGATCAAAGGCAATGGGATTCAATCAATCATCGAGCTAAAGGCTATGGGGGAAATCTCAATCATCAACTAGAAGGCTAAGACAATCATTTTCTTTACCCAATAAACATACAAAACTAAGAGCATAAATCACACTAACAATCTACCAGGTAGAAATAAAGGAAGCATATCATTTCCCAATCGCCCGCTCTGAGTTGATGTCCTGCGCGCTTTGTGCAACTCCCACTTGTCAACCGATGAGACTTCACAAGTACCTCGCAGCCAACGCTAGGGGTACTCTTCTTCCCCCTTAGCCCCCCGAGCCGCAAAGGGGCCACACACACTAACCATATAATCAACTAGCTCCCAGCTCGCCTCGAAAGGCCGAGCTACCACTCCTCACCGAGCTGGGTATCCCAACTCCCACAAGCTAAGTCAGTCAAGTATAAATTTCTACAATGTAACGTTACGCATAACAAAAGAGATCCATCATCCTTATCCTCCCTCCATTATATAGAGTTTCGAAGTCCCTTGCTTTCCCAAAATCCTATTTAATTAAAAGTTTAATAATTTAATCCATAAAAATCCTCCCCGTACAAGTGTCACCCATCCCCTTCATTCCTCCATAAATTAATTTTATTAATTAATTAATTACCCCTATTTTCCTCACTCACCTAAAGGCACTCCTAGAATCGCTCCTAGGTCTCCCCATATCCCCTTACAAGTTTTAATGACTTTCCCCCTTATTAATTTACTAGTTGAGTTTAAATTAGAAATTTCTTAAATGCTAGATACATTACTAAGTTAGACTATCTGCTTTTTCCTTATGTTTCCCCTTTCTTTTTATGTTTCCCACTTTTTCCTAGTTTCCTAATTATTTTAGATTTCCCTCTTTCCCCTTTTTATGTAAACTAAAAAAGGCATGTGCAGAAACTTACCCTTTTCCCTTTTTCTTTTTAATGAATAAATTTTTAATTAGCATAATATAGTAAAACAATTATTTCCCCTTTTTAAATTTTATCCCAAAAGATCTTTATAAATCAATTTAATTGCTTACCCNTATATATATATATATATATATATATATATATATATATATATATATATATATAATATTTTGATCACAAGTATAATTTAGACCTAGACTTTATTTTCCTAGGCTGGGCAACATTTTATTAGGGGAAAAGTTTTAAATCTTCCTTAACATGTTATTCGTCCTAAATCCATCTAGGTTTATCCAATTATTAAATAACAACACAACGTGCTCTTCAAGACGCACTAGGTGCTCCAAGGGTGTCACTCGCCTCTTTCTATTTCTCTTGCGTGATGTGCCCTTCAGGATGCACTACATGCTCCAAGGGTGCCACTCACCTCTTTCCATTTTTCTTGCATGACGTTCCCTTCAGGATGCACCACGTGCTCCAAGGGTGCCACTCGCCTCTTGAATGACTTGGTAGACATAAAAAACCCCTGGACTCAATACTCCACCAGGTGATCTTGTGGGAGACTAAGGGCCTCTAAGGAAAAAGGCCCCTACCTTATTGCGTGCCCCTTAGAATCATCGTGAACGACTGTCGCAGTCAGCCCTCACGGCATCATGGGTCTCCTTGAACTAGGCAATCGTTAGCCTACAGTTCGAGCCACAGTGGGAGTGCCAGTAGGTTGTGGCAGGGTTGTTGTCCACACCTCTCCCTCAACATCTTTGGTAGTCGTGCATGACCCCTCTACTCCACATGTGAGTCTGGTCGACAAGCTATCGCCGGCCTGCATCATCAACGAATCATGTTAAAAATATATCCATAATCATATCATCTAATCAGATGCACTAATATATCATATAAAACAATCAAACCCCAATAGTTCACTCCCCGACTCTATCCAAAGTCCAAGGGGTTCCATTGATGCCTCTCCATCCTCAAGGTCCAAAATACTGCACACTCAGTAAAACCGAGTCAATAACACCTGTCTATGTCAATGCAGCAAAACAACATGTCATCAACCCATAATGCCTCATAATCATAAATCAAATGCCCAAAAGTATATTAATCAAGATCACTTGCGAGCAAGTGTCCTCAAAGAATAAGTTTGTTTAGTGCGTGCAAGAGTGGGATGTTACATACACCCCCTCTTGGTCTAAACTTCGTCCCGAAGTTTCACAGTACATAAGTGTTGATGCAATGTGTATCACAATATCATAAGTCTATCTATCAAACAAAAATGGAAACTATTGGCGCATATCATATGCATCCTCCCAGATCATCGAGTGTGGACTATAGTTGTCCCACTGGACCTTGACCTTCTCTATTGTTTGACGTTGTAGCTATCGAATGCGATGATCCAAGATGCAGATCAACTCAGTCGTGAGTGCCCCCTCATCTGATACCTGGAAGGAACTCATGTCAATAACACATGTAGGATCACTAATATAATGTCTCAAAACAGATACGTGAAAAACATCGTGCATATGCTTCAAGGAATCAGGCAAGGCTAGTCGATAGGCCACGGGCCCCTTTCTTTCCATGATCTCGAAAGGTCCCACGAACCTAGGAGAGAGTTTAGGTCCCTTTCCAAACTTGATCGAACTCTTATGTAGTTTTACTCGCAAAAAGACTCGATCTCCAACCTCGTAACTATGGTCGACACGGTGCGCATCGGCATAACTATTCTACCAATCCTGGGCTTCTTTAATCCTTTGTCTTATTGTTTGCATTTGCTCTTCCATTTCTTGGATTGCTTCTGGACCCACCAGGACCCTCTCCTCAAGTTGACCCCAACTCAAAGGCATCTGACACGGTCGCCCGTAAAGAAACTCGAAAGGGGTCATCTTAATGGTTCTTTGGTAACAATTGTTATAAGCGAATTCCACCAGTGGAAAGAATTCTTCCCAACGCTTTTGTTGGTCCATCACGTACATGCACAAAATGTCCTCCAAGGTCTAGTTCGTTCGTTTAGTCTACCCTTCAGTCTCCAGGTGACACGCAGTACTGAAGTTAAGTTGGGTTCCTAAGGCCTCTTGAAAACTTGTCCAAAATCGTCCAGTAAACACTGATCCTCAATTGGATACAATCCTCTTAGGCACGCCAAGCAGCCTCACAATATCACTGATGAAAACTCTAGCTATGTCAAGTGCCTGATACATCATACGCATAGGAATAAAGTGAGAAATATTCATCAGAGTATCTACTACTACGAAAATCGATTCATGTCTCCTTGCCATTAGTGGAAATCCAACAATAAAATCCATCGAAATAACCTCCCATTTCAATTCTGGAATAGCGTGTTGTTGTAGTAATCATGTTGGATGTCTATGTTCAGCCTTTACCTGCTAACATTCTAGACATCTGGCCACATAGTTGACTATGTTTGCCTTCATCCCTTTCCAGAAGACTAAGCGTTTAAGGTTTGCCCTCATCTTTGTGACTCTCGGGTGAGCCATGTATACTGCTCTATGAGCCTCGTTTAGGATCAGGCTCCTCAACTCGTCATTCGGTGGTACGTAAATCCGATTTTTAAACCTCAATAATCCATTGTCGTCAAACATAAATCCTTCAAATCTTGGTATCATCATTGTGTTTTGTCTGATAAAATCCTTGACCTCTTTATACCAGTCATCGTTGCGCTGTAAAGTTATAATCCTTTCACTTAGATTCATCTGAAGAGGCAACACCGAAAAGATGTGTGGTCTCCGACTCAATGCATCTGCCACTCAGTTCATTGTTCCTTTTATGTAAGTAATCTTGAAGTTGTACTCGCTAAGAAATTCCGACCAACGTCGTTGTCGCACATTCAGGTCGCTTTGCATAAAGATGTGTTGTAGTCCACAGTGTTCCGTCTTTAGTTCAAATTTTCATCCAACAAGGTAGTGTCTCCAAACCTTCAAGGCATATACAATGGATAACAACTCCACTTTGTTCGTTGCGTAGTTCTCCTCATGCCTTCTCAGTTTCCTCGAGATGTAATGTTAAGCCCTAATATTGGATCATTACCCCTTAATTGGGGCATATTATATTAGTAATGTTATTTTATTTATGTCGGCTTTAGGCCATTAGTTGTAATTATACCTCCTAGTCTCC
>ML778604.1:1150479-1195122 GCA_009831015.1 Picea engelmannii | reverse complement strand
ATTGAGGTGGCCAAAACCAGAGCTCTCTCTATCTGCCCCCTGCGCTTGCGCTGCTCCTTACGGGCATACCAAGCGGAACCCCGACGAGGCACACCCCGTGTTCTTGGCATGCTGCCAGGCACTCTACCAGCGATACACACAGATTGATGCCCGTGTGATTGCCAACTGAAATTCTCCCGTGTGATTGCCAACTGAAATTCTCCACCACAGGGTGTTGCGCCAAGGCTCCAGGAGCTCTGAGCCACACCACCTTCTCCAGACACAGAGCAAATCCAAGATCGAAGCGAGAAGAGCCCAATGATCCGACCGAATACCCCCATACCCGCCTTTAGTTTTGCACCCACCGAGCGCGTAAATGCTCGCTTGCTCGAGGCGTCCTCCCATGGCAGCGCGATTATGGTAAGCCTGCGTCCGTAATGCAGGCATTAAGGGGAGGGTTATCCTCATTTAAACCCCGACTTAAATCACAGCCAGGTGGCCCTCGTTCTCCAGCTGTCACCCTATACGGGGCTATATGCTAGATACCTTACTAAGTTAGACTATCTTCTTTTTCCTTGTGTTTCCCCTTTCTTTTTATGTTTCCCACTTTTTCCTAGTTTCCTAATTATTTTAGATTTCCCTCTTTCCCCTTTTTATTTAAACTCAAAAAGGCATGTGCAGAAACTAGCCCTTTTCCCTTTTTCTTTTTAATGAATAAATTTTTAATTAGCATAATATAATAAAACAATTATTTCCCCTTTTTAAATTTTATCCCAAAAGATTTTTATAAATCAATTTAATTACTTACCCCCTTCTTGTCACAATATTAATGAAGATTATCATTATTATTTATTATATATATATAATAGATGAAAATTTTATCACAAGTATAATTTAGACCTAGACTTTATTTTCCTAGGATGGGCAACATTTTATTAGGGGAAAAGTTTTAAATCTTCCTTAACACGTTATTCATCCTAAAGCCATCTAGTTTTATCCAATTATTAAATAACAACGCAACGTGCCCTTCAGGACGCACTAGGTGCTCCAAGGGTGACACTCGTCTCTTTCTGTTTCTCTTGTGCAACATGCCCTTTAGGATGCACTACATGCTCCAAGGGTGCCACTCGCCTCTTTCCATGTTTCTTGTGCGACGTGCCCTTTAGGATGCACCACGTGCTCCAAGGGTGCCACTCGCCTCTTGAATGATTTGGTAGACATAAAAAACCCATGGATTCAATACTCCGCTAGGTGATCTTGTGGGAGACTAAGGGCCTCTAAGGAATAAGGCCCCTGCCTTATTTCACGCTCCTTAGAATCATCGTGAGCGACTGTCACAATCGACCCTCATGACATCGTGGGTCTCATAGAGCTAGGTAATCATTAACCTACAGTTCAAGCCACAGTGAGAGTCCTAGTAAGTTGTCGTAGGGTTGTTGTCCACACCTCTCCCTCAACATCTCTGGTAGTCGTGCATGACCCCTCTACTCCACATGTGAATCTGGTCAGCAAGCTATCATCAGCCTGCATCATCAACAAATCATGTCAGAAATATATCCATAATAATATCATCTAATCAAATGCACTAATATCTCATATAAAACAATCAAACCCCAATAGTTCACTCCCGACTCAATCTGGAGTCCAAGGGGTTCCATCAATTCCTCTGCATCCTCGAGGTCCAAAATCTAGCACACTTAGTAAAACCGAGTCAATAGCACATGTTTATGTCAATGCAGCAAAAAAACATGTCATCAACCCATAACACCTCATAATCATAAATCAAATGCCCAAAATTATATTAATCTAGATCACTTGCGAGCAAGTGTCCTCAAAGAATAAGTTTGTTCAGTGCGCGCAAGAGAGGGATGTTACAAATCTAGACAAAATTGTTATTTTTTGTTCGTTAAATTGCATTTCTGAATGAAAAAATGGATTCATAGTGTTGAAAAACCCTTGGGGCACTCTAATTATACAAACTTATCCACTCAAATCTATATATCTAACCATTACTCATCGGATTTCGGGAAAAATCAAGAGGAAAAAATCACTGAAAAAGAGCCAAAAGGTAGAATGTTTAAACTATGCTTTATTGATATTACATATTTTATTTTGAAAATTCTACTAAGTGGCCACCACGAAAAGATCTTGTTATGTATCTTTATCAAAAATTAGGTTGATCGACTATGGAATTTTTTTTTGAATAACAATCAACATTCATAATTAAGGGATTCAACTCAAGACGAGTAAGGGGTCATTGATCATTAGGTGGATCTTGATTTGTATGGTAGGTCTCCCCTAATTTGGTATGGTAGGTGTCCATCTAAATCATTGGTGTTACACTTGTATTTATAACCTTAGGATCAAAAGAGAAGTCAATGATGTTATTAGGATGAAATTATAAGTTGTACTAGGCAATTGCTTGTAAAAAGCCATAATTAAGTCTGGACACACTTTTCCTAAAAAGAAGAGTGCCCAACTGTGGCTTCCCCATAGATAATTTGTAGTTGGCCACTAGTTTCTCATATAAAACCCACGACCCCATGAGATATTCTATATTTTGAGAGTTACAAGGAGATCAAAGAGAGATGGGTTGGCCATGATGTGTTATTGAGCATATAAATTTTGCATGCCTTGGTTTCGCCTAGTTCACATTCCATGAACGTATCTCTAAGTTATTCTAAGAAGAGGCCAATGTAGGGGATGGGCATCTAGTATCAAGAGTCTAAGCATCCCCACATTGGTTAAAACTAAGAAAAGAGTCATTTTTCATCAATTTTCTAATAGAGTTGGGTGTTGGGCATCAACACAAGTGAGGTTGAAATCCTAGGTGAGAGAGTCTATCATCTTCTTATTGTGATACAACAAGCAACTTCATTTCTTCCAACCAAGTAAGGGAAGGCTATGGAGGAGCTCAAGGGATAGGATGAAGGAGTACAACAAGCTACTCAAGGTAATCAGATAACTTGTTGTAATCTTCTTTATTCAATATAGATATATGTTATTTCCCCCTCCAAACATTGTGTAAATAATTGATTTTATATGTGTGATTTGAGTTTGGTGAATCTAATTGTAGTTGAGATATTCAATGAGATTTATTGCATGAAATTCTATTTTTATATTCCATAGGATTTGAAAGGGTTGTCGGTTATCTTGTGTACATGTAGCAGGTGGAAGAGGTTTCATAGGAGCTAGATCTTAAGATCACTTCCAAAGGATACGATTGGAAAACCTTTAGGAAAAGGTAAGTTATCCTCTTTGTTTCTTCCTTGGCATAGTTTTTTTGTGTGCATTAGATCTAGGTGGAATCCATAATGGTCTATCCTACAATCTGCCATTTATTATAATAAGGTCAATGAGAGGTATTTTCTATCCGTCGATGAGTTTCTCTACAACAGAATTGGTGACTCCACTAGGGAAGAACTTTATTTTCTTCCTTTGTTTTTAAGAAGTTTTCCTTATTCTCTTTCATCCCTACAAGGTATTGTAGGCCCTATGTTGTGTGTAGAATAGTTTTATAGGTGCATGCAAGTTCATCCCCCTTAGATCTGGGTTGTGTTTCTGAGTTTTTCCCTCAATTTCACATATGCTTGCAACTATCTCTTAGAATAGTTGCGGTCATTCACAACTTTGTTATATGCAACACATAGTTGAGAATCCTGGCTACTAGGTGCTCACTGAAAACTCATTTACAAGCCCATTTGGCCACTTGTTTCTCAAAGGAAACCCATGGTCGAGTCCTGTAGGAGAGTTTTGGAGTTTTTTAGCCTATTTGCCTATAGATATGGGTGTGTGTTGGCCTAGGAAGATTATTGGATACCTATAACTAGCATGTGTACTTTTGGTTCTATCCTTCTTGATTCATTTGGATAATTTTTGGGTTAAGAAGCTTCACATTGCAATTGTCATCCTTGGGTGATTTGCATTTATTTTGGCTTGTGAATAGTGACCTTGTCAAAATTGTGTTACATTTTATTTCTATATCTGATTGTGTTTTCACTCTTTGTTTCATTTGCATTATAAGTGAAATAAAAAGGAGAATTGTGTTGCTTACTCATTTATTTGAGCATTTTACGGTTTCCATTGGAAAATTGTATTGAGGTATCCGATTTGAGATTTTGGATATGAAATGTTTTGTGGAATGCATTGGTAGTGTCATTTGGATTGATTGATTTCTAGTTTTTTTTTGAAGTGGTGAAAAAGAAGCCTCTTATTCCATTCCTTAGATAGTTTTCATCAAAAAGAAAAGAGAGTGCATTTTGTGCATTTTCATATTTTGGTTTTCTTTGGATTGGTAAAGAGTCAAAACATCATCAATTCCACTCCATCCCTTTTGAGTAATCAATAGCTTAAAAATAAATCACATAATTAAAAACAATTATACATTTTTCATTTTAACAAATGAACATAGCTTAAGTCCAAGGCCTTGGTGTAGGATTGGAGCATAAACTCTCTAAGGCCATAAAAACAAACAAGGAATTGGATAGTGAGTGAAAAATATATTATTAGTAAGCATTTGTTTCTAGGAAAGAACCTCTAATACATGGGTGTCAAGCATGAGGTCAAGATAAGCATCAAGAAGATATCCCCTTGTTGATATTAAAGACTATTTTAGGGTCTTTGAGTCAACCTCGCGAGGATAAAATCCCCCTGCATTTTTAAAGAGGTAGTAATCCTCTTAGAATGTTTGAAATATGTAACTTATGTTCTTGGACTAGGCTATCAAATGCGAGAATTCTAAACAAAAAAACCCAAATCCTTTATTTCTTTAGATTTTATATAAAATGGTTCTTGATAACCATAATTCTCCTTGAGTGCAACATTTTCCTGGAAATGGACCAAGAAGATTTTTAATAGTAAAAAGATAAAGAAATGATTCAATATCAAAATAATTATATGCTTAGATTCATTACAACATCCATTTGATACACATGCAAGCATAAGACACAACCACATTTTTTCACAATAAAAAGAGTGAAATGGGGTTGATCACTTCATAGAACTTTAGGTGATTTTGAATTTAAAACTAAAAAGAATATGATGAGTACACTCCAAAAATATCATACTCAAAAATCCCAAAGTTTGAGAAATAATTAAAATTATGCCCCAAAATAGTTCTTTGGGGAATTATATACAGAAAAGATATTTCACATTACAAATCATTTCAGTAAATTGATTAACTAATGCTCAAAAATAAATCCTACCAAACGCAAGAACTAAACCTCCATGAATCAATTAGACAACCCTCGCTTACATTATTAGTCATATATATGGTTGTAAAATACTCCTATTGATTAGGAAGAGTCCTGGAAAAATAAAAGGAAAAATACTCAACTCTTAGACTTATGCTTAGTCTCAGACATACAAACACAAATACTTGAGACAAATCGTGTAGCAGAAGAAGAAGAAGCAAGAAAATGGACATATGTATTTGCAGATGAGAAATTTGGCTGTGAACTGAAGGTTGAACAATGTTATTCTTATTATCTAACTCTTTCTTTGATGGTTCTCTCCTCCTTTTAAATATTCTCCCAATGCTTCTTTGAAATTTTTTTCCCTAGCAATTAGGGTTTTTGTTCTTTTAAAATTTTCATATATGCTTCTTCTTTTTGGAATAAAGAGTACATACTTTAAATACATGCTTGACTGCCTGAAAAACATCAATTTTATTTTATTTTTTTAGTATTATAAGTGAATTCTCATCCATGGAAAACATTCTAGAAATAATCTTCATTATTCCAGTAGTCAAATGAGACATATTGAGCAAAATTTGGAGGTCTGTATCTCAACTTATAGCCTCGAGAAGTCGACATTCCAAGTAGATTTCCTAGGAAGCTATGAAAAAAGAGATGACTATTATTTTAATTCCTGGAAAGATTATGGATAAATCCATCCATTGAAACCCATCCCATTGTCTTCCTTGTCAAATCACCTTTCCAACGAGTTCTCGATTTCCCAAAATGAACACTAAGAACTCAAGATATGAGCTCAAGAAGTTCTCTCCTCAGGAACCATTGATCTGGTTTGCGGGTAAATATTGTCCCTTAATCTGATTCTGCCTCTCTTAGTCCCATATTCATTTGTAAAGGGGGAAAAATTGGTGTTTATAATGCATATGCCTCCCTTACCCTTTATGTGTGAAATAAAGGAACTTATGGAAGCCTTAAGGTAGCTCTCGTGCTTAGAAAAGTTCATGTCTTGGTAATATTTTGGTCACCCAATCATCGCCCAGTCAACTTGTGAATTCATGAAATGTCACATCCAATCACCACCCAATCACCTGCCATGTGTCCACATATGACAGGTCCACGAAAAAGGGGAAGAAACTTAGGATAGGAAATAGTATTAAAAAAATAAATGAAGTGTTTGTGGATTTATGGATGCAGGTTGCAGGACAAAGGACATGAGGACTTGCAGGGTGACTCCCTCAATGAATTCAAACATTAAAAATAAACTAAGTATAGGAATCAGTAAAATTAGAGTGTAAAACCTAGTAAAATAAATAACTAAGTGATGAAGGGTGCAATTTGGGTAACGTGGAAGATATAGGTGCAAATGTGGAAGATAGAGGTGCAAATTGAGGGTTGCGGGATTGTGGTGAAGGTAAGTGGAGAAGGTCGTTGTACCACATCTGCAATGGAATACTTAGTGTAGAAAAGAGTAAAATGTGGTAAGTTATGAAAAATACTAACTGTTTGGGAGGTAAGTAGTAGGGTTAAGTGAAAGTAAGGAAATGAAAATGAAATATGAAATATAGAAAATGGAAAATGGAAAAAAGAATATGGAAATATGAAAAATGGAAAATGAAAAAAGGAAATAGGAGAAGTAAAATTGTAAATGGAAAATGAAAATTGAAATATGGATATGAATATGAAAATGGAAATGGTTAAGTATGGAAATGGTTAAATGTGGAAACAGTTAAGTAAGTATGGAAATGGTTAAATGTGGAAACAGTTAAGTATGGAAATGGTGTGAAAGATTGGAAAAATTCCTAAGTATGGAGTATGGATTAGTATAGAGTAGCATGGGTAGTAGTGAAAATGACTAAGTATGGAAGTGGTAGAGAGTAGAGAGGAAGGAAAAGTGAGGAAGGAAGTATAGAGAAAGGAAAGAGGAAGGAAAATGAGAAAGAATGACTAAGTATGGAGAGCAGAGGATAAGGAAAATGAAGAATGGCTAAGTATGGGGCAACATAATGTGAGAGAAAAATGGCGTATCTTGGGAATATGAGCTTTGTTTTGGATTCTGTAAAGTGTTGAACATAACTGATATATAGGGATATTTAGTGAGAAGATAGACATAAGAAATTTCCTTCCTTCAGTATCATTTATTTTCTTTTCTTTTGTTTCAAAGAGAAACCATCTATGTTAGCCTTTCATTATGAAGAACTGGAGAATTGAAACTGATTGGAAACTTGTTGGGTCTTCATGATCAATAGTTAAAGATTCTTTAAAACTTTTCAAATTCGACCAAAAAAAAATGTGTGGTCTCTATTTGATGGGTGAAAACACATCAACACCCCTCTTTATTTGTTTGGTGGGATTATTGTGTGTATAGGGGTTTTAGATGAAGTGGAAAGGGTGACACCACTTCTCTCTAGAGATTTAGGTTGAGTACTTAGTCATGCATTCCCTTCCCATAGGCACAATATTGAACCATGACTATTCCACCCACTTGTTCATTGTGAAGTGGTAACCATAGTGAATTTTTCTAGGGCATCACATGGGTGACTACAAGTGGGAAGTGCTTGTGGTACTTCAGGAAGACGTATAATCTCAATTTTATCTCCCTTTAGGGGTGCCCATATCCATGAGGGTACTTGGTCCTTGGGTGAATGTTGTGTGAGGATCACTATAATTAACTCTCGAGCCTTTGTTAGCTCGTACTAGGGGATTTCATCACCTCAAAATTTTGGTTTTTGGAAGGCTCATTTGACCAAGAATGTGTTTTCTTCTTGAATATTTATGTTTTATAAGGTGTTCTATGTTGTTATTTATGTTTAGTTGGCCATAGGTTATTGTTTTTCTTTTTGGTTACAACACTTTTTTCATCGTGGATGACTAACCTCTTCATTGGTCTCGTCTATAGTGAGGAATTCCTCATAAGATAGAGGAACCACCTGCCACTAGGTAGTTGTGGTTGTCCATATCAAATGACACTAACATAGTAGTGTACAAAAATCATACATCAAACTCAAAGGAGAGTGAACAAGTGGATATAAAAGTCATTGAAGAAAGTCCTCCACTAAAATTTAATCCTCCTTTCACTGGTCCTTTTGACCCTTTACTCATTCATGTGAGTAGATCCTTTGGTGATACCTTTTCATACTTTATTGATCCTAAAATCATGTTAGGTATTAGTGGGTCCTCCATCATGGGAGGAAACATTCCCACACCTTCCAATGTGATGGGAGGAGTCACAATGGCCACCTCCTTTCCATCAACAAGAAGAATAGCTTCTCCCACATATTTTCTTTAGACATTTGACTATTCCATTTGGGGAATGTCTTCAGTCATGTCACTTCCTTCCACCAGTCTACCTAGATTTAGTATGCTCACTACGTCAACACAAGTTCCCACATCTGGAATTTTTTTCAAAGTGGGGTAGAGACTTGGTTTTAATATCAGGAGAGGGTTCCCACTTGTTTCTGGGATTCCTATAGGTGGCATGGAAATACCAAATGCTATTTTACCATTTGGTTTCAATCCTAGGTCTAGTGCTACCACTAGTGTTTCTGCAAGCGCTAGAGGAAATAATATGGTGGGAATAGAAGGCCCATCATCTTTCTACCAAAATCCATTTTCCAACACGAAGTTTCCTTTATTGGTGACTTTGAATCTACCCAATTTATCTAGGTTGAAAAATAACCCATAAAACATCAACCTTGGTGCCTAACAATTCCCACCAAGCTACCATTTGATATTCCAAAGTTTGACAATAAAACTGGGGAATATCCTTCCATGCACATCATGACTTATCACTTATGGTGTTCTTCAAACTCATTGGTGGATGATAGCATACTTTTGAGACTTTTTAAACGAACCTTGACAGGAAGTGACATTAAGTGGTACATTGAGTTATAGGTTTCTTCATTTAGTGACTTTTCATCCCTGTCCATGTCATTCTTGATGCATTTCCAACTATCCATACCTTATGAGACTAGAAAATATATTTTGACATCACTATGTCAGAATAATGTCACACATATATCATATCATATTCATGAATGGATACGGCGGCGTAGGCTCATTAGAGCCAAAATTATGGGAAAAAAATTAGCAACTTAGCTCATTAAGTTATTGTTAGCACCAATTTCCTAGGATTTAGATATGTTAAATGCAGTTATTGAGGAGCAAGTAATTCTATGTGCTTATCATTTAGACTTGTCTACTTTCAGTATGGCATGTTCTATGATATTATTCCATAGAATCCAAGGTCATCAAAATATATTGTAAAACCCAAAATGGGACCACATGTCAATAGTGTGGTTCGTTTTGTGTTCCATCCTTTTATTGGCTAGTTGAGTGGACAAATGAGTCATAATATATATCTATGAATTCAACAACAACTATGCCAACATCCCAAAATTACATATTCCTTATTCAGACCTTTGAGGTTCATTTGGTGCAATCCACACAACCGAAGAACACTTAGAAACCTAGGTGTAATAGAAAAAAACAAGAAGAATAATTATAATCCTAGGCAAGGGACTACTCAAAATCAAATTGCTAATGTGGGAGGCATAAAGGAGAAGAAGAAACTGAAGTTTTCTTGCAATATTTGAAATGGATACCATCTCAATGTGCTTAGATGCATGATATTAATAATGTTTTATCTCACTAGGGAGCTCCACAACAACCTATTGTTCTAACAAATCGATTTCCACCACAACAATAGAAAACGGTTGCAATAAATCATGCACCTCCGCAATGGACCACATCATGTAACCTCTAGAAATTGGGCAACACCTTGTATGAAAATGTTTACATCTGTCTGTTGGATATACTTCACACACACCTAGGATTTATTTTTCCTAATGTTTTCCCTATGTTTATTAGTCATTATTCAGTCTCCTACAGTTTAGGGAGAATATTCCTTTTCCTACATTCTAGGAGAATATTCTCTTCAGTTCACACTTCAGTTTGATCAGTTGAGTGGAGTCTAGATGCCAAATTGGTTTCATCACCATATAATGCGCATTGTCCTTGGGATTATCACTATACTAGTGAATTACTCATGATTCCCTGATCTCCTCCTCACTTCAATCTGTTTCAGTCAATTAACTGAGGACAGAGAGACTAGTTAACTCAGACTAGGTGGAATTTTACTCCCGTAACTTCCAATGTGTGTCCATATCACTCTATACCACCACTATGGAGCATTGAATTATCCTCCAATGCACATTAGTTGAGTTATACAGAGTATATCATGTGTAAATTATCATTCATTCATTTGGTTAATAAAATTATTCCATTTTTTCTCTCCCATTTCTCTATTTTCTCATCTCTCTGCAAAATGTGTATGTATTTTTTCTAGTGAGATATTATCTGTGCAGGTTCATCCAAATTTACATGGTGTCAAAGCCGATGGATTTCTAGGAAAAATAAACACCATATTCTTTTTGCAGGTACCGAAGATTGAAGACAGTGGAAAAATGGAATTTCCAAAAGAATTCATTCTTACACACTACAATTTATTTGCATGGAAGGAAAAGATGACAGTGCATATTCAAAGCAGAGGATTATACACGTTAACCATGGACACAGATACCGAGCCCACATTACTCATAGAAAAATACAAGTATCTGAATCGAATGGATGAAGCCTTTGGAACTATTTGCAGTCTCATTTTTCCTGAACTCCTCTTTCACATATCCTCCTGTAAAACCCCCAATGAATCCTGAACCACCATGGAAGGGATTTTTGGAAAACATGATGAGATGAGGGGACACACGCTCGAGGTGGAATTTCTCACTTTGGATCCAAAAAACTTTGACAATCTCCAAGATTTATTTACCAAATATAAGGATTTGTTGTCACAACTCAAGGCTTGCGAGGTTGATAAATCTAAGGAGGAGAAACAACTGGTTCTTACCATCATCTCCAAACTTGGTCTGGAATACTTAGTTTTTGTATCCACATTTCATTTAGTTAGGCTCGCCTCTGGAGCCACCTGGAATATTCCCTCTCTTGAGGTATTTATTGAATCTTTGACACAAGAGTAGAACAAGCTTAGCATCATGGGAAAAATCAAAGACCCAAAGGCACATGCACTTGTTGTACAAGATGGTAGCAATCATAAAATTGAGAAATATAAAGACAAAGACAAAAGGAAAGAATATTCAAATCCAAAGACGGAAGGGTACCAAAAACCATTCAACGATTCCTCCAAATCCAAAGGTGGAAAGGGAAGAAAAGGGGATAAATGCACTTACTGCCATAAAGGATTCCATTCAAAATCCACATGTATGCAAAAACATATAGATAAAATGGCCCAAATAATTCAAAAAAAACAAAAAAACCTTGGAAATTGCATCCCCAGTATGGTCGCCAATTCTCTTATGAGGGAAAAACTCTTTCTGGCTAGGGTAAACCACAACAAACGGAAATGACTGCAGAAATCAACTCTATCCCAAAATATTCTATATATAAACCAATATGATAACGAGATAAGATAAAAGGCCTACCTCGTCTAGATGTTCGATGAAGTCCATCATTGAGCACTTTGACCCAAAGCTATATACCTGCAAATAGTTCTCAACAACAAAGCAAAGAAAGCATATGGTGATAATATAAGACGTTAGCACATTAGATAGCATAATCCATTAATATACATAACAAATATGCCCATTGATAATAATTCTATAATAGGTGCCAAGAAGAAGAAGCCAGAAGATCAAAATCCCAGGAAAGATAATTCTGTCCATGCTTTGATTTCCATCAAATCCTCTCCCAATGCTTGGATTGTATATTCAAGAGCATAACACCACATGGAAGACAAAAAATAAGTCTACTCTTCATTGGACACATGCAAAGTTCCTCTTATTCTGATGGGGGGAAACTCTCATGTCGAGGTCACTGGTAAAGGAAGAATTGAACTCACAAACGAGAGCTTCGAGAATGTGCTACAAGTTCCAAAACTCTTCGTCAATCTTCTCTCTGTGTATCATATGAAAAAATTTGGCACTGGAAAGAGATTAATATTCACACTTGATGCAATGGATATCTATGACATGAAAACAAATTCCAGGGTTGCTACTGGTGAGGTAAATCATCAATCTAGACTCTACACATTTTTTGAATTTATTGAACCAGATATTGCATTACTTCTTACCCATGCTGATGAAAGCAGTAGGATATGGCACGAAAGGTTTGGGAACTTAAATTTAAGATCTATGCAACAAATTATCAAGTATGGAATGGTTGATTGCCTACCTGACATCCACTTCTCCAAAGGAATTTATGAGGGATGTGTTCTTGGAAAACACTCTCAAGAGAAATTCGACGAAGGAAAGAATCAGAAGGCTTCCTTTCCTTTGGATCTACTCCATAGTGACCTCATGGGACCTTTTCCGCATCCATCAATCAGTAAAGTAAGGTACGTGCTCATTTTTGTTGATGATTTCCCACGCTTCACATGGATTTTCTTTCTCAAGCAAAAATCATAGGTCTTTCAACACCTCAAAGATTTCAAAGCCCTTGTTGAGACACAATCAAGAAATAAGACAAAATTCCTCCAAATAGATAATGGGGGAGATTGTGTCAACCATGAGATACAAAATATTTGTCATGAGGTAGGGATTTAGTTGCAGCACACGATTCCTTATACTCTGCAATAAAAAGGAGTTGATGAGAAGAAAAATAGATCTCTGAAAGAGATGGAATCTTGCATGCTACATGCAAAGTCACTTCCACAGAGATTATGGGATGAAACATTTAATTTTGAAAAATACATCCAAAACATATATCCCCATAGATATTTCAAGGATAAGACCCCCTACGAGGCTTGGAATGGCCTCAAACCATAAGTGACCCACTTTTGTATATTTGGTTCTCATGCATGGGCCAGGATTCCCTCTAAGAAGAGGAAGGTACTTGATCCATAGAGCACAAAGTGTATATTTGTTGGATACCTCGATGGTGTGAAGGGATACAGACTCATTGATATTTCCTCGAACTAACTCATCATTGAGCGTAGTGTCAAATTTGAGGAAAGTATCTCACATGTACCTCAACAGCAGCATGCAGACACTTTTGTTCTTCCACCTATCAGAGATTATGAGCATGCACATGTCGAATATTCTTCAGATGAGAGTTTTGATGCATAGGATTCATATGATTCAAATACCAAGTCAGTACATTCAGATGCAGATTCAGTGAATTCATATGTAGTTGCATAGCCAGATCTGAGGCCCAAGTGAAACAAGACTACTCTTTAGGATGCAAGAGATCTTGTTGGGGATCTAGATGATACTAGTTGGACTCGATCTGATTTCAAGGAGGCTCCTCTTGCACTCACTCCCACTTAATCGATGCCACCCAGGCACCTTTTCTTGGTTCAGTCTTCAAATCCACAGTCCTATGGAGAGTTTGTTGAGAATCCATTTTGGGAATCCACCATGCAGGAGGAGTACAACTCCCTACTCAAGAACTAGACTTGGGATATGGTTCCCCTTCTTGCAGGAAGAAAAATTGTTAGGTACAGATGGGTCTACAGAACCAAGAGTGCAACACATGGATAGGTTAGCAGATACAAAGCTAGGCTAGTTTCCAAAGGCTTTCAGTAGGTGCATGACATTGACTATGATGAGACCTTCACTCCAGTAGTGAATATGGATTCCATATGTTTAGAACATTCCATTGCGCCAGCCAAGGGATGGGAAGTCCATCAGGTGAACGTGAAGAATGCATTTATTCATGGAGATCTCTCTGAGGAGACATATATGGAGCAGCCCCAAGGCTTCTAGGATTCATCTTTGGTCTGTCGATTGAAGAAGTCTCTTTATGGCCTCAAGAAGACCATGAGGGCATGGTATGCCAAGATGGACTTGCACCTGTTGTCATTGAACTTTGTATGTTGTAAGTCAGACCCGAATGTTTACATGCTCAATATGGTTGATTCACTTCTACTTCTAGTTCTATATGTTGATGATTTGTTGATCATCGGTTGATCGACTTCAGCGATTGTTGTAGCCAAGTGGATTTTGCATGACAATTTATTGATGAAGGACATGGGTTTGCTACATTTCTTTCTTGGACTCAAGATCAGTCAAGATTCATCAAGCATCAAACTATCTCATGCCAAGTATGCACGAGATCTCCTCGATAGATTTCACAGGACATAATGCAAGTCTACCCCAACTCCCTTCATATTAGGAGTCATACTTGAGGATGGTGGAGACACCCCACTAGTGTAAAACACACTGTACATACAACTAGTGGGGAGTTTGTTGTATCTCACACACTCTAGACTAGACATCTCCTATGCAGTTGGAGCAGTCTCCAGGTTGATGCAAGAGCCACACGAGATACATTGGAAGGATACAAAGTGTATCCTTCGATATGTATAGGTCACTGTCACCTTTGGGATTCACTATGCAGGAGACTCTACATTGGACCTCATTGGGTTCATTGATTATGATTAGGCTAGAGATAACATTGATCGCAAGTCCACATTTGGTTACTCACTCGGTATTGGTTATGGGCCTATCTGTTGGTCAAGTAAGAAGAAGGATGTTATTTCTCTATATTCAACCGAGGCAGAGTATAGAGGGGTAGTTAACATAACCATTCAGGCTATGTGGCTACAAAATTTTCTCATTGACTTGGGAATTCAATTTCATTGGTTGATCATCACCTAGTGTGACAACTAGAGCACTCTAAAGTTCTACAGAGATCTAGTTCAGAGGCAGCTAACTAAGAACATCGAGATCCACATACACTACATCCCAAACTTAGTACATGAGGGGATCATCGACCTGCAATTATGTCCTTCAGCAAAACAGACTGTAGACATCTTCACCAAGATATTCACTGGGTAGAAGTTTCATTCTCTACGCAGTCATCTTGGAGTGAAGGATGCAGTTTCCTAGCAATTGTCAGTTCTTTTTCTTACATATATTTTACTTTGAGGTGTGGGGGGGGGTGTTTTCCCATGAGTTTTTCCCTCTTTCCTCATTTATTTCAATGTATCTTATGTATTTGGGTACCTAACATGGCCTCTGTTGGCCCTTGGTTATGGAAGCAAGCAAAGATCGAGGACGAAAAGGAGAAATGTGAATTGCACAGAAGACACAGTGACTGATACTGGGTCGAAGTGAGAAGAAGAGCAGAAAAGACAATGCGAAGTAAGAGAAAGAAAGTTTTCAGATGAGAAGATCGAGGATGAAAGATCTGATAGGAAGACAGATTGTGGAAAACTCAACAAGATGAAAAATCTACCATTGGATGCTTTGGAGCACTGCATGAGAAGGAAGGAAAGATAGGCTGGTGAAGCCCTAAAAATGTAGGTCAAGTTGACCTAGGGTTTTAGACACCTAGGGTTTTGGTATCTAGGGTTTTGACACTTAGGTCTTGGACTAAGGCTGTCGGTGAGCTATTGTAATGTATAAATAGAGGTCTAAAGGACCAGGGTTAGGTTGTTGTTGGTATTGTGAGTTCTATTTTTGTTGTTGGCATGAATGATTATTGTTGTGTGAGAGATAAGTGTTAAGTGTAGAGCCTTTTGGTATTGTAAGATCTTTAGCTGGGTGCAAAGATCAACCCTACAGTTGGGTGTGCAGGGAGGGGAGAGATAGGGAGGAGAAGAAAGAAAATCTTCTAGCTAAGAGCGTAGACAAGAACTGTATGCTTCATATTAATATGTTATAAAGCACATCTCTGTGGATGTAGCCCTAGCGAGAGGGTGAACCACGTATATCTTGTGTTGTCTATGATTGATGTTGTGTTCTCTATCATTTGATATGCTACTATTGCATTATTGTGGTAGATCTGATAGATAGTTGTGCAGAGTAGATCTGAGCTGGTAAGTGATATATAAATGTTGTATTATTCTTGTATTGGATCCACTTGGTATTCCCTTTGGTTGTAGAAATCTTTGTCCTGCAACCCCCCATAGCTACTTCAGGTGAGATTGCATTTGCCTCCTAGGTGTTGCCGAAAGGGCCAATAGTTAGGGCTTGTTGGTGTGCTCTTGGAGTTGAACCCTCGATCTGCCCTTGTGCCAAAAAATGGTTCCATTGTCGGGGACGAGGGTTCAGAGAAGTTCCTCTCATGAACGTGTTTAAGAAGAACTATGGGGACGAGGAAGATATGACATACGAAGAGAATTTAGAATCCACTAGGACAGAGGAACCTCACCGAGAAGAGCCAAAAACTTCAGGAACTGCACTGAATATGGAAGTAAGTACTATTAATCCTATTGTTGTTTCAACAACATTAAGCAATCAGAGTAATTAGAGTCACCAAAGTGCTCAGAGCATTGTTACTAGTAGTCTGCCACATACTCAGTCAGGAAACCTAGGAAGATCTATGGAAGATGAGATGAGGTTACCCACCTTCAGAGGAGATGGATCTGAAGATTCCGATCAGCACTGGTTTCTATGCAAAGCCATATGGAGTATTAAGAACATCACTGACGAAGTTGTCAAACAAGCTCAGTTTAGTACTACCCTAAGAGACCGCGCATTGAGTTGGTACATGAAGTTTGTTAAGGGAATTGCCCAACCTAAACCACTGAATGAGATCAAGAACGTGTTGATTGCTGAATTCAAGAAACCCAAGTCGGAGTCATAGTGCATTACAAAACTGAAAGAAATCAAGCAGAGAATAGCTAAATCCGTATGGGAGTTCGATCAAAGGTTTAAAACCTTGACGAGCCACTTGAGTTTCCAGATCCTAGATGAGCAGAACAAGGAATGGTTCATTGGTGCCCTCTTACCACACATCAGTGTTCCTCTTATGCAATAGAATATTACTTCATAGCCTAAGTCACTAGAAATCGGCATGAAATTAGAATCAGCCCTGATGGGAGAATCCAACTCAGGTATGAGTCAAATATTGAGTTAGCTAACTAGCCTATCACTACAGGTCGAAGATATGAATAAAGACAAGGAAAAGATAAAAGAGAAGACATATGGTGTATTAGATGAAAATCATAAGGCCATGACAAGAAGCACTGTCCCCTATTCCATGAATACTTGGCCTCTGGAGCTCCAAGCCCCTTGAAGCAAGTTACCCTACCTTGGTGCAAGGTATGTAGAAATCGACATCGCCCTGGTGAATGTTACTATCTACAAAAATATGTCCAAACACCTACAAATATGTATTGAACGTTCTGTAAGTCAGTAGGACATGATGATAGGGATTGTAGGTCTTATGACCTCATGCATGAAAGTTCGAGGGATATATAAAAAATTTAAGGTGAAGTACAACAAGAAGGAAGCACTGCGTAGTATAACTCCCCTGGGAAAGGAAACTTCAACCCTCGTGGTGGATTCCAAGGAAGAGGAAGAGGAGGAGGTATGGGTCGAGGTTGAGGACAGATAATCTTTTATAATTGCACATAGCCAGGAAACTTGGCAAGGGACTGTCAAAACCCTTGTACCACTTGCAGCTATTGCAACTCCTTCGAGCATGTTATTGAGGAATGCCCAACATTGTTAGATAAAATTTAGGAGAGACGGAGACCTCAACAGAACCCGCAAATACAACTAATCAAATCATAACCTCACGGAGCAGATCCCAGAGTCGTTGTTATCCCTAGAGGAGGCGTTGTTACAGGAGAGAATAGAGTGATCCAAGGAAATACTACAGAAGAATCAGGAGTCAGGAAAGGTACAGAGAAGACACAAGTGTTTGATGCAAAGAAAGAAAGACAAATCTTTGAGGAGGCAAGAAACGAATTTAGGAGAGACCAAGGCTCTTCATCGAAGACATGACCAAAAGTAAGATAATTTGGAATGCATCTGGCATTTGATCAGCCTGCTTCGCCTGGATATGGAAAAGAGGTGAGTAAACTTGTTAGTTTCTTATATACGTTTATAGAGATAATTAAAGATGAGAAAGCCATACAAGAATTGAAAAATTTGATCAAACAGTATGAGATAGGAAGGGTAGATCCTTTACTAAATAGAGCAGTACACCAAGTCTCAAAAAGGAGAAGGATTAATAAGGAACTACACTTGAATTCTCAAATTGGAGAGTATGATATAGACTATGTGGTCCTCGACTTAGGGTCGAAAGTCAATGTCATGATGAAGAAGACCTGGGCACTGATGGGAAAATTGAATTTGATCTATTCCCCCATTAGGCTTAGGATGGCTAACCAGCAGGTAGTAAGCCCCTTTGGAAGATTGGAACATGTCCCTATGGACATCGACATAGTAAGGAAGTTTTCATATTTCGAGGTGATTGAGATAGTTGATGATAGTTGTCCTTACCCTGCGCTATTAGGAATTGATTTGAATTTCAATAATTCCACTGTAGTTGATTTAAAGAAAATAAAAATGAAATTTGAAGGGGATGGACTTAGGGTCATTTCACCTTTAGATCCCAATTAAGGTCAGAGATACACAGAACCCATCAGAGAAGAAGACCACACATATGAGCTAGAAAACATATACAAATTAACATCCAGATAGTAGGACTACATTAATCCTATGGTGTATGGGAATTTGAGATGGTGAAGTGACAACACATGTTCATTAGATTCAAAAGAGGCACTGGAGAGCTGGAAGAACAAAATGTATGAATTATCTACAAGGAGATGTGCTAGATTAACCTGAGAAGTTCACTGGATCGGCACAACAGTAAGTAACTTGCCCACCTTTGACGATTTGAATCATTTAGAAGCATTCTTGATGAACTTTGAAGAAATTGTACCAACAAAAAAAATATTGTTGGCAATGGATGAGGCCCTGAAATCAACTCCAGCGAGATGGTGGGGGACACACAAAAACAATATTACAGACTGGGTACAATGTTGAACTTTGATGACAACGTGATTTTTAGAGCAAGTAGAAAGTTGCGAAGTTAGATACACAAGTCGAAGTTGTCCAAAGGCTCATGTGTGAAGTTGCGAGGAAGCCTGGAGAAGCATTTCTCAAGAACAGTGGGTGCATAAATTCATAAACACGCTAGACACAACTCTTATCAACTGGTACCTACAAGCATAACTGCGCCTCATCACTGCATATTAGGAAGGTATGACCCAGAACTTTGTAACTACCTTCTTATTTGAAATCCAATATCCTACAGTGGATCAAGTATTACAGATTGTAAGACAGAAAGTGTTCGAGGAGGCACCTAGCTTCCCTTTGGAGTAAGAAGAGGATGAATGGACTGCGCCTCTTCAAAAAATGCAAGGCTATTACAACATCAATGCTGATGAAGACGATGATCCTAGGAAGGTGAACATCACCGAAGTAGAAGGCCAAAGAGACATAGAAGGACCAGGAGTTGAGATACCTTTCATTGGAAAACCAATCAATATCAAGAAAGTCAATATTGGAATAGAGAAAACACTGAAGCTTGCCAATGTTGGAGACTATTGGGATTCTTCCACTATTGAAAAGATTACAGAGTTACTACATGAATATCAGGACTTGTTTCCAACCAAGTTCACTGATATGAAGGGCATTAAAGAGCCTATGGGGGAGATGAGGATCTCTTTGAAACTAGATGCCAGACCATTCAAAGAGAGACCTTACAGATTGAACCCTAAATATAAGGAGAAAGTGAAGATTGAGCTCGATAGAATGTTGGAAGGAGGGATCATAGAACCTGTCAAAGAGTCATAATGGATTAGCCCTATGGTGGTACAAGACAAGAAGATAGGAGAGATCAAGATCTGCATAGATCTCAGGAAGCTGGACGATGCCTGTTTGCATGACCCATTCCCTACGCCATTCACTGATGAAGTGTTAGACAATGTAGGAAGACAAGAGGTATATTCTTTTACAGATGGATTTTCAGGATACCATCAGATCTGGATTGCCAAGGAAGATCGCCATAAGACCACATTTGCAATAGAATGGGGATCCTACCAGTATACAGTAATTCCATTTGGATTGAAGAATTCCCCAACCATCTTTTCCAGGGTGGTGGTTGAAGCATTTAAGGAGTTTTTACATAAATTCCTGGAAGCATATTTTGATGATTGAACTATTTTCAACATTTTACAGAATCATATTGAATGTTTAATACTAATGTTGGATAAGTGCAGGAAGAGTTAGATTTCCTTAAACCTGAAGAAATGCATCTTCTTTTCACCATTTGGAGTGATGTTAGGTCATATTGTGTGTAAGTAGGGATTGCTAGTAGATACATCTAAAATTGCCATTATAGTTGATCTGCCCCCTCCTACTTCATTCAAACAGCTGCGCACTACGCTGGGACATACTAGATACTATAGGATGTTCATTAAAGTCTATGCACAGATTACTGCACCCATGGAGAAGATTTTGAAGAAAGATTGTCAGTTTCATTAGACAGAAGAATGCCAACAGAGTTTCGACACACTGAAACAAAAAATGGTTACTACGCCTATTCTGGTTTTCCCATATTGGAGTAAGAAGTTTCATGTGCATGTCGATGCATCTTCCATTGCATTAGTAGTTGTGTTAGCACAAACGGGAATAGGAGACATCGACCACCCATTAGCCTTTTCTAGCAGAAATCTATCAACAACTAAGATTAATTACACCACCACTGAGAGAGAAGGGTTAGCCAT
Source organism: Picea engelmannii (assembly GCA_009831015.1). Lineage (NCBI taxonomy): Eukaryota > Viridiplantae > Streptophyta > Pinopsida > Pinales > Pinaceae > Picea > Picea engelmannii. The sequence continues at coordinate 1,174,413 of ML778604.1, read as the reverse complement.
GGTGTATGCGCTACAGAAGTTTCGCCACTACTTGTTGGGAGGACACTTTAAAATGTTTACTGATCACTCTGCGTTGAAATACTTCGTCAACAAGCCAGTGTTGGGGGGAAGAATATGCATATGGCTTCTGCTATTTCAGGAATATGATTTTGAGATTGTGGTTAATCCAATATGAATGAACAAAGGCCCTAACCACTTGTCGAGGTTGGAACATGGACAAGAGCCTACTAGCTTGGAGGATACACTGTCAGATGCATAGTTGTTGGCCATTAGAAAAATCAATGATCACTTCGCAGAGATAGTCCAATTCCTGTCAACAGGAATGGCACCTAGTGAATATACAATCACCTAGAAGAAACAACTAGTAGTGCGCGCTGCATACTTTTCACTTATAGTTGGACAACTATACAAGATGGGACCTAACAAGATAATGAGAAGGTTTGTTATGGAATCAGAGAGACCATTTGTCCTCATAGAAGCACATGAAGGCATCACAGGAGGACACTACATAGGGAAAGCAACAACACAGAAGATTATTAGGGCTGGACTTTGGTGGCCTACTCTAAACGGAGATGTTAAGGATTATTACAGAGCCTGCGATGCATGTCAAAGAGTTGGGAAATAGTACAAAAGAGATGAAATTCCTTTAGCACCACAATAGACCCTACAAGCATTCGAGAAATGGGTCATTGACTTTGTAGGACCTATAAACCCACCAGGGAAGTGTACAGGATCTAGATACATAATCACTACGATTGAGTATTTGACCAGATGGGCAGAAGCAAGAGTAGTTAAGGACTATAGTGAAACTACTGATGTGCGCTTCATATTTGATGACATCATAACCATAATTGGATGCCCAAAGACCCTTATGAGCGATCAAGGCACACATTTCATCAATAAGACCGTTAAATCCTTGAATCTGGAATTTGAAGTTCATCATCAGAAGAGCACACCCTATCATCCACAAGCAAATGGGACAATTGAAGAATTCAATAAAATCTTGGAGAAAATGCTAATGAAGATATGCAGTGTGAACAAGGATGACTTTGATTTGAGAGTACTAGCAGTATTATGGGCCTATTTAACCACTTGCAAGAAATTGACCATGAAGACCCCCTTCAAATAGGTCTATGGTATATAATAAGTTGTACCCATGGAATATCTGGTTCCTAGTCTAAGAATTGCAGCCTTTAGAGATATGGATGACATTGGTGCTATGAAAAAGAGGCTTGCATAATTGGTCGAACCAAAAGAAGACAGATTTATTGCAGGATTTCACCAGCAAGTTCAGAAAGAAAGAGAGAAGGCCTACCATGACAGACACATAAAAAAGAAGGCATTTAAGCAAGGTGATTTGGTATTGGCATATGATAGTAAGTTCATGAAGCATCTAGGAAAGTTTAGAACGCATTAGCTCGGGCCATATGAGGTTGCCTATGTTACAGAAGGAGGATCTATGCAGTTGAAGACTTTGAATGGAGAATGGAAGGAGGGATTAGTGAATGGGAGCCGATTGAAATTGTATTGCAACAACCAACTGCCTCACAACTCTTAGTAAAAGAAAAAGGAAAAGGGTTTAGGTACCAGGTGCAGTTGAAACTGGGTACTAGACACAGAAAATACAGTTTGCACAAGGAAGGAAGGGAGGACTAGATATGGACGCACAGGTTTCCCCGCACAGTTTGAAGTCACAGTAAGAAAGAAGGATCAGATGTGAAGTTCCTTGGGACGAGTCACAAGTGAGTGTTGGGGGCCTATTGGCCCTTGGTTATGGAAGCAAGCAAATATCAAGGAAGAAAAGGAGAAATGTGAACTGCATGGAAGACAAAGTGACTGATACTGGGTTGAAGTGACCAAAAGAGAAGAAAAGACGGTGCAAAGTAAGAGAAAGAAGGTTTTCAGATGAAAATATCAAGGATTACAGATCCAAAAGGAAGACGGATTGTGGACAACTCAACAAATGGAAAAAATATCATTGGATGCTTTGGAGCATCGCACAAGAAATAAGGAAAGATAGGTTGGTGAAGCCCTAAAAATGTGGTTCAAGTTGACCTAGGGTTTTAGACACCTAGGGTTTTGGTATCTAGGGTTTTGACACTTAGGTCTCGGCCTAAGGCTATCGGTGAGCTATTTTAATGTATAAATAGAGGTCTAAAGGACCTGGGTTGGGTTTTTGTTGGTATTGTGAGTTCTAGTTTTGTTGTTGGCATGAGTGATTATTGTTGTGTGAGAGAGAAGTGCTAAGTGTAGAGCCTTCTGGTATTGTAAGATCTTCAGCTGGGTGCGAAGATCAACCCTACAGCTGGGTGCACAAGGAGGGGAGAGATAGGGAGGAGAATAAAGAAGATATGCTAGCTAAGAGCACAGACAGGAACTGTATGCTTCATCTTAATATATTATAAAGCACAGTTTTGTGGATGTAGCCCTAGGGAGAGGGTGAACCATGTATATTGATGTTGTGTTCTCTGCCATTTGATATGATGCTATTGAATTATTGTGGTAGATCTGATAGATAGTTGTGCAGAGTAGATCTGAGTTGGTAAGTGATATATAAATGTTGTATTATTCTTGTATTGGATCCACTTGGCATTCCCTTTGGTTGTAGACATCTTTTTCCTGCAACCCCCCCATAGCTATTTCGAGTGAGACTGCATCTACCTCACGGGTGTTTCTTAAAGGGCCAGTAGTTAGGGCTTGTTTATGCGCTCTTGGATTTGAACCCTGGGTCTGCCTCTGTGCCAACTGCCTCGTTGTTAGGACCCATTCTTTATTTTCACCATAGTCATGTTCAGGGGGGGTGTTGGAGATACTTCACACACACCTAGGATTTATTTTTCCTAAGGTTTTCCCTATGTTTATTATTCATTATTCAATATCCTATAGTTTAGGTACAATATTCATTTTCCTACTTTCTAGGAGAATATTCTCTTCAGTTCACACTTTAGTTTGATCAGTTGAGTGGATTCTAGATGCCACATTGGTTTTGTCACCATGCAACATTGAGATCATCACCAAATAATGTTTATTTTCCTTAGGATTATCACCAGACTAGCACATTACTCATGATTCCCTAATCTCATCCCCACTTAACTCTTTTTCATTCAATTAACTGAGGATTGAGAGACTATTTAACTCAAACTAGGTGGCAGTTTACTACCGTAACTATCAGTGTGTGTCCAGATCACTCTAGACCACCACTATGGCGCATTGTCTTCTCCTCCAGTGTGAATTAGTTGAGTTATAAAGAGTATATCATGTGTAAAATATCATTCATTCATTTGGTTAATATAATTCTTCCATTCTTTCTCTCCCGCTTCTCTCTTTTCTCATCTCTTTGCAAACTATGTATGTGTTTTTGCTAGGTAGATCTTATCTTTACAGGTTCATCCACATTTACAGTGTGATCAAATAGTTAATTTGCAAACCCGATCTCGTAATTACGAGAATACTGAGAGTGGTCCTATAGATAAGGATCCACATTCTTCTCATCCTAATGATCCTCTCTATATAGAGAATACATCATTTGTCATAGTGATTCACCCACCTATGGGTTTTTTATGAAGATTGACACATAATCCCAATGCATAGGATACCCATAATTATAGTATTGTGGAAGACTTATCCTAGGCACCATGTTCCATGTCTACCCTTGAAGTCCTTTAGAGATTCCCAACATAGTGGAAGGAATTGTTATCTACAATAGGTGGAGTAGATCCCTTGAATACTCGATTATTTACTTTTGGCATAAACTAGAGTTGGCCTAGGCTCCCCCACCAAATCAATTTTCAAATTCAAGTGACTTCACATGGGGCTAATATATTTAGGGTTGTTATCGATGAAGGAGAATCCACTAGCATCATGTCCTTTTCATATTGGACAACCTTTAGTTCTCTAGAAGCTCATTCATTTGAACACCATGTTAAAATAATTTTATGGTCATACGTTCAAGCCTCAAAGAATCATTGTCACATTTCTGATTAAGTTAGGCGGAAAGACTATTTCTATTGAATTAGAAGTAGTTGACACCTTGTTGGATTACAATCTTTTGTGAGGGAATAGTTGGTTCTATGCAATGATGATTTCATTCCTCCTAATATTTAGGGTCCTCCACTTTCCTCGTGAAGGGAAAATGGTTAATATTGATAATTTGTCTTATTTTACATTGGTATGAAAATCTTATTTTTCGATGAGTGGGTATGATAGTGTTGGTGTGGGCATGTTCAAGGATTCATCATTGATGGGTGCATTTACCCTTTCTCAACCATTCACCTCTTCCAACATGGATCCTATCTGTATGATCTCTTTGAGTGTTTTTCAATAGGATCCTTTGGTAGCATCAAATCCTTTGGAAGTTGAAGTATGTGGCTGCCACTTCCACATAGAAAACAAAACCAAAAAATAGCCATATATGAAGTATGTGGCTTGGTCATGCACATCAACATAGGCATACAACATTTATGTGAGAAGATATTTACACCAGTTTAGAGGTGCTCAATTTTTCTAAACTCAACCATTATGATGGCATCTAGTTTTCACTCACCTCGCGAGTAATTCTTCATGACATTTCTTGCAATTATATAGGAGGTGCAAAATACTTACTCATTGTTGATTTGGTCAATGAGAGCTCCACGACCTCCTCTCCTGGTGCCATATTTGTTGTAGATACTAATCTCACCCTTTTTTCAACTGTGCTTCCCTGATCCCTAGAATCCTTGTGTGATTTCTTTCCCTTCCATGGAAATACTCGTCAACTTGTGAATGCCTTTGACATGGACGAGGTAGGAATTTTCCAGCCATAATACCCCATTATGTACGTGGTTGATAAGAAAATTTTCACACTGAGAAACCTGTCTAGTAGTGCCTAACACCGATAGGTCACACAAATTCAGCAAGGTAGTAGACCGAAGGGGAATGAAGGATGGTTTCCAGTCCCATTCCTGTTCACTGGTCGGGAGGGCAGAGAAATCCATAAAAGTATAGATAGCCATATGTGGGTACTGTGATTCGTCTGCGAGATTAATGTTGAGCAACTTATTTTTCTCAACCTATCCATGAAGATTGCTCAGGACTTCAACTCATAGATCAATAAATTCCTTTGGAACAATGAATTTGGGGAGGACCTTGTTGATACTGAGAGGGGGGTGAATCAATATCAAGTACAATTTAAAACCTTTTTCGACTTATACTTAATCCATTCAGTTGTATCCAATGAGTAATGAACAATAGTATAAGAGTTACACCAATACACCACAATACACCATGCACAATATATGATAAATAATCAATAGTTATTATTCAAGAGAAGTAATGACTTCCAAAGGTAGCTACAATTTCCAAATATAAAGGGAGGGATAAACCTCTAAGAGGAAGATAAAATCCTCGAATATCAAGAGAGGGTTGACCTCTCCATCCTTTCTCCTTCCTTCCACCCAATAATATATGAGAGATAATAAAACTTTACATTAAATCATCACCATCAACCAACCATCACATAAAGCCTGATAATGCTTCCTGGGACTTCTTCAATTTATGCAATCCTTCAATTCTTGGATTACTTTGATCTTGTATATAATATTACTCAATGTATTCTCTGAAACTTCTCCAAGTTTCACTCCTTGAATCCTCCCCAAAAAAGAATTTATAGAGAGAATGGTAGACCTTGTTCAATTCTGGTTTATTCAGGAGAGAGAACTTGTACAAAATGCCCTGTGCTTAATATTTAACATAAGATTATAAAACTCGCACACAAGAAACTATAATATGTACTCTTTCCAATTCAATTAGTCCCACTTCATTTTTATTCTCTATGAAGAAGTTATGACTGTTTTACCCGGAACACCTGTTTATTGACTAGCTTCAGGACTGGTAAAAAACCCTATATTCCACATAGTGTATCTCCATAATTATAGCAAATCATGAGTTGAAACTTTTACCACAGGTACCTTGATATGTCTTCTCAATACCATAGCAATTTCACCATATGATTCGTTCTATAAAAACATTTATAGCAAAAATGGTAAGATGACCTGAAAATAACATACCTTAGAACACATCACCAAAAGACTTCATCCTCCCTTGAAATCCGGCCTTCTTTACTTTTGATTTCCTCTTAAATTCGACGTTTGTATAAAATGAATGTATAATGATATTTATTTATACCATTTATGTCACTTCCTTTTAACATTAGGGCTGACCTGACACTTTTTTATTTTGTAATTCTTTTCTTTAATTATCTTCGAGGCCTACATGTACTTCCTTCTTCAATTCAATTTGTCATCTTCAAAAATTCATTTCTCCTCAACCATGAGGATCCACGTGATGTGCCACATACTATTGGAAAAAACATGATGTATACTATCTATCCATGGGTGTTGTATTTGCATGTGCATTGTCCTTCATGTCCAAATACCTTCATCAATCTTGCGGTCCAAAACCAATGACTAGGGTTGACATCAATGACAACAACCAATCTTCCAACAATATCCCCCTTTGTCATTGATGGAAACACTCATTCTCCCCTTATAATCATGATCCCAATTTATCTCCCCCTTTGACATCAATGCAAAAGGTAACTCTCTTCTTTAGGGCTACTCCCCCTGAACATGTGGCACTCAATAATACTTCATCCTTATTTTTGGTCTTTGGGACTTTTTCTTCCTTGGAATCCTTTTGTGTGGCTTTTGTCTTCTCAATATTCTTCATTTCTAGGATGTATATGTTGTTTTGTTGTCTTCAAACTGTCATTGTATCTTAGTCATGTCTTGTCGTTTGGGGATCTTTGACTGCTAAGGATCTCATCTAATGTTTCAGTTCTTTTTTCAAACTTCTTCAACTTTTTTGTTGTCAATAGTAGATCCCCTTTTGTGTGATCCAATTATGATTTTATTTTCTCATAATCTTCTAATTGTTCCTTCATGCTATTAGTGGTCTTTTCAGGCTTGTAATTCTCTTCTTCACAACTACTCAATTCACCTTTTAGTATTATGTTTGTGTTTCTAAGCTTGCTATTTTCAGTTTCAACATGCTTCAACTTTTCAAGATTCTCATCTTCTTGTTCACTCTATGAATTGTCTTTGTATCCCCAAAAGGAATCAAGGTTGGTTTCTTCATCTGAATCTTCTTCACAAATGATTTCTTCTTCTTTAGAATTCTTATGATCATCATCCTGGTTTTCTTGGGTTACGAAGAGGACTTCTCCTCCATCATTATCTTCTTCATCACTCTCATGTAAGGAGATTTCATCATCCTTGGAGTAGAATCTCTTTTTATTGTTGAGAATTATATTTTTATAGTAGCAGTTTTCAACAAATATGTCCTATTCTACCACAGTTAAAGCATTTGAGAGGAGACTTACCTTTGTATCTTCCACTTCCCTTCAGGAACCTTCTTATGAAATTTTCTATTTCTTCATCAAGGTCGTTATCCTTGTCTTTTGTCTTCTTTATGGATTTAAAGGATGATACATTGTTTGGCTGGTCACTTTCTGTACCTGTTCTCATTTCATGTGCCATAAGAGTCCCATGTAATTCATCCATTGTCAGTTTGGTCAAGTCCCTAGTTTATTCAACGGTGGAGACCTTAGCATCATACTTCAAGAGAAGTGTTCTCAACACTTTTTGTACAACCAAGGATTCATCGAGCTCTTCACCTAATCCTCTGATAGAATTAAAAACTTCATCAACTCTAAGAAAATAGGTTTCAATATATTCCTTTTCATTCATCTTCAAATTTTCAAATTATGCTCTATGTCATTGAAGCTTGACCTGATTAACTTTTGGATCACCTTCGTAGATACTCTTGAGTTTTTCCCATACCTCTTTAGCAGTGCTACAACCCATCACTTTTCTAGCAATGGTTGGTGCCAATGCTGCTAGAATAACATGTCTAGATTTTGAATTACAACTCATAATCTTCTTCTCATTTGGATCGGTTGGATCATTATTTGGGGTTACATAGCCATTTACAACTGAGTACCAACTGTATACTCCCAAAGACGTTAGGTAATTTTTCACTCTATCACTCCAGTATGCATACTTTCTTCCATCAAATTTTTGAATCCCATTTGAAATGTGCTCATGGTCATCCATCTCTGCTCAAGATTTTCCTTCCAGTGGTTAAACTATTATGAAGGCAACCTGCTCTGATACCAATTATTGATATTAAGAGGGGGTTGAATCAATATCAAGTACAATTTAAAACATTTTTCGACTTATACTTAATCCATTCAGTTATATCCAATGAGAAATGAACAATAGTATAAGAGTTACACCAATACACCATGCACAATTGATGAGAAATAATTAATAGTTATTGTTCAAGGGAAGTAATGACTTCCAAAGGTAGCTACAGATTCCAAATATAAAGGGAGGGATAAACCTCCAAGAGGAAGATAAAATCCTCCAATATAAAGAGAGGTTTGACCTCTCCATCCTTTCCCCTTCCTTCCACCCAAGAATATATGAGAGATAATAAAACTTTACATTAAATCATCACCATCAACCAACCATCACATAGAGCCTGATAATGATTCCTGAAACTTCTTCAATTTTTGCAATTCTTCAATTCTTGGAATACTCTAATCCTGTAGATAATATTACTCAATGTATTATTTGAAAATTCTCCAAGTTTCACTCCTTGAATCCTCCCCAAAAATAAGTTATAGAGAGAATGGTAGACCTTGTTCAATTCTGGTTTATTCAGGAGAACAAACTTGTACAGAATGCCCTACACTCAATATTTAACATAAGATTCTAAAACTCACACACAAGAAACTATAGTCCGCAATCTTTCCAATTCAATTGGTCCCACTTAATTTTTATTCTCTATGAAGAAGTTATGATTGTTATACCTGGAACACTTGTTTATTGACTACCTTCAGGATTGGTCAAAAACCCTATCTTCCATAGAGTGTATCTCCATAATCATAGTGAATCAAGAGTTGAAAATTTTACCACAGGTACCTTGATATGTCTTCTCAAAATAATAGAAATTTCACCATCTGAGTCGTTCTAGAAAAAAACATTATAGAGAAAATGGTAAGATGACCTGAAAATAACATACCTTAGAAAACATCACCAAAAGACTTCATCCTCCCTTGAAATACGACCTTCTTTACTTATGATTTCCTATGAAATTCGACTTGTGTATCAAATGAATGTATAATGATATTTATTTATACCATTTATGTCACTTCCTTTTAACATTAGGGCCGACCTGACACTTTCTTATTTTGTAATTCTTTTCTTTAATTATCTTCAGGGCCTACATGTACTTCCTTCTTCAATTCACTTTGTCATCCTCAAAAATTCATTTCTCCTCAACCATGAGGATCCATGTAATGTGCCACATACCACCGGAAACAACATGATGTATATTATCCATCCATGGGTGTTGTATCTGCATGTGCATTTTCCTTCATGTCCAAATATCGTCATCAATCTTGCGGTCCAAAACCAATGAATAGGGTTGACATCAATGGAAACAACCAATCTTCCAACAGACCCCCCAACCAGAAGTGTGGACCAGCCTAGAAGACCTGTGTTGGTAGAAAATTAAAATCGATGGACAAAAGTGCGAGAGAGGTCTCATAAAATGCACAGGGGGCTCCAAGAATGGATATGCAAATAACTTTAGGAAAACACAATAACTTTGACCATTTGGGAAAATACGAATTCATAGGCAACATCCAGAAGGTGACATGACTCACATGCATTAAAAGAAACAATGTGTTGGAAACTTGAAATTAATTCCAGATATGACTAGTGAACATGACAAAATCTAAGAGGGGAGTTGGGAAATAAAGAGTATAAGAGGGAATATGATAGAGGGATATCGGAGAAAACAAAAAATTAATTTCCACACCAACTATTAACAAAAAATGTACTGATAGTTGGTGAACTTAAATGACACAAACCGGTAGTGATGGGATGAAGAGAAAAAAAGGTACCAATGACCTTTAAGAAAGTGACAACAATAGGGCACATATTTCAAATTTAACAACTATTAAATACCCAAAAGTTGTGGCACCGACCTCCCCAACCACAAAGGTGATATCCAACTAGACAATCTGGAAACGAGACCTAGACTCTAATACAAGTGACAGTTAGACATGTCACCATTTTATTGACCAAAAAGAGAAACAAAAAAACAATGGAAAATCCTACCTATTGCGTCCACTCCCAGTGACAGGAGCGTTGCACAATTTATCTTATTAAGAAGAAAAGTAGGGCTCATGCATGCACCATTCAACCATCCTGGATGAATAATTCCATCGAGTTGCATGAGGCTGACAACCCCAAACTCATGAACTTTCACAACTATAAAAGGTCCATGCCAATGCATTGCAGTTTCACTGCATGTTTTTTATATTTACTATCATACAACAAAACTTGATCACCCTGAGAAAACCTCTTGGTCTTACTGTGCCTGTCATGCCAATATTTCCATTGATCCTTCTCCACTATTTGATGAAAATCGACAAAAAATTGGGCTTCGTCCAACACCGACAACTCTGTGACCCGTTCAACAACTAATTTGTCATATGTCATGTGAGTGACATGTGCAATATATAATCTTGGAATGATGAACTCGGTGGGTACAACTGCTTCCTTGCCATAAACTAATTGGAATGGAGTATACTTATGTAATTTATTTGCAGTGGTCTTGTAAGCCCATAAAATTGTTGGAACTCTTTCATCCCAGTCATCTCTATTTGTGCAACATACCTTAGTTAATCCTCTCTTTAAAATCTTGTTAAAGGATTCGACTCTACCATTTTCTTGTGGATGATACAGGCTACTTTTGTGATGTTGGATGAGGAACTCACATGTGAGAGTGGCTACACTCTCACTGATGAAATGTGCACCCTGGTCACTGGTCGAACTCTGGGGACAACCAAACCTATTGATGATGTTCTCAAAGATAAATATGGCTTTAATATCTGTAGAGAAATCGTGGACTAGTTCTTCTTCAGCCCAATGAGTAAGATAATTGGTAGCAGTGATAATATACCTGTCTTTTGAGTGCTTGAATGATGGATTGATCGGTCCTATAAAGTCAACTGCCCATATCTCAAATGCTTGAAGAGCCCAAACATGATTTTGGGGAAACCCATCCCTGTGTAATGGTTTACCAACCCTCTGACAAAAATCATAGGCCTTGGCATAAACTTTGTCAGATTTGAAGACATTCGACCACCATAATTCTTCTTGTAATATTTTATGGGTAGTCGCTTTCCCTCTGACATGTCCTCCTGCAACTCCACAGTGAAATTCCCACAAGATTTTAGGTCACTTATGATAAAGGACAAATCATTGAAGGATGTTGTCCAATCCTAATTTATACAAATGTCTTACGATCAAATGGTAATCAACAACACGAACTACCAGATGCCTCTTCTGAGTTGTAGAATACCCATCATGCATAGTACCATTAGTGATAAACAATGCAATATCATAAAGGTAATTAGGGATAGCCTCAATATTAAAAATATCTGCATCATGGATTTTTGTCATCTACAACTCCACCACTCTCACCTAATTCTAATAAAGAGAGATGATCAGGGCCAACATGTAATTTTCCTAGCTTGACAATGACTTTGAAGGAAAACTCCTAAAACAACAACAACCATCTACAAATTTGACCTTCTAACATAGGATTATTAACTAGATATTTCAAAGTGGAATGATCAGTAAAGAAGTTAAAATGGCCTCCTAAAAAATAATGTCTAAAATTTTTCAACACATAAACCATAGCCAAACCATCCCTTTCAATGGTAGTGTAGTTGCGCTTGGCTTGAGAAAGATTCCTTCTAGAAAAGTAGATGGGATGATCTAGGTTTCCTTCACCATGTTGCTCAAGGATTGCACCCAAAGCAATACCAGAAGCATCGATGTGTACATGAAATTCCTCATTCCAATTCGAATAGATGAGAATAGGGGAAATACTCAACTTTTATTTCAGGGTGTTAAAAGATTGATCAAACTCTGGCTTCTAACTAAAGGCTTCATATTTCTTCAGCAATTTCTCCAATAGGGCAGTGATACTTGCATAATTCTTGATAAATCTGCAATAGTATCCAGTGTGGGCTAACGTTGACCGCAATTGTTTATCACTCATAGGCTGGGGCATATTCAATATCACAACAACCTTTGTAGGATCAACTAAAAATCCTTCCCTGCATACTATATGGCCTAGCAGATTTCCAAATGGTACACAAAAAATACACTTCTTCAGGTTTAAAGAAATTTGTAGTTTTCTACAATCATCAAACATCATTTGGAGTAAACCTATATGATCCTTTAATAGGTTGTATATAGTCTAGTCAGCCATATACAATTCAAGAAATTTATGAATAAAGTCGTGGAATGCAACAATAATTATTCAAGAGAAAACAACAGGGGCATTCTTTAGTCCAAAGGGAATAACACTATAAGCAAAAGAACCCCATTTTGTAGTGAAGGTCGTCTTTCTGTTATCTTCTTCCACAATTATAACCTGATTGGTAGCAGGAGAATCCATCCGTAAAAGAATAAGATTCATTACCCGCTACTTGATTAAGGACTTCATCACTAAAGGGATTGGGAAAAGGGTCATGCACACAAGCTAAATTCAGACTCTTGTAATCCACACAAACTCTTAGATCATCAATACCCTTCTTTCTCTAGATTGCAATAGGACTCATCCACTTGGCCTCATCCACAGGGAAAATGATCCCAACTTCTAACATTTGATCAATCTACTTCTTAACCTTCTCCTTGACTCACGAATTCATATGGTACAATCTATGTTTAATAGGATTAGTATTCGGATTTAATTTGATCCTCATCTCCCCCAAATCTCCCTTAGTCCCCTTCAGTTCTGAAAAAATATTAGGAAAGAGATCCTCGTATTCTCGCAATAGAGCCTGTATCTCCGTCATATTTTTCTCATCCCAATAATCACCTATGGATTCCATCTTAGGATTCTCCTCACTCCATATATTTAATTTCCACAACCTCATAGGTTGGGTGTATGATTTGTTGATATCAACTCATATGGTATCCTTAACTTCTCTTGTTCCATTGGATTCCTGAAAGATTAAATATCTGAGTTCCTCCAAGTCATCCAGATCTTTAGAATCCTTATCAAATTTACTACAAACCATGGGTACTCTCATAGGGGATGGATACAAGTTATATTCAATCAAGTTTTCATGCTCATAGCAAACTGTAAGTGGATATTTAGGCTCAACCTCATTACTAAACAACATATTCTTTATTCGCTAGAGAAAAACTATGACTTCAGGAGTCTTACCAGAGAACGTGAAATCATGGTAGAATTGGTTCTAAAGTGTCTCCCAACATACTGTTTGTCTTCTTGTTTCCTTGTGCACATACCAAGCTTTGGGAATTGTTCCCAGAGAATGATAAAAGTGATGTGTCCATAGAGAGGACATAAGTTGCACAACTTTCCACACTTGTAGACAATGCTCAATGTGTGCAACTAGGTTAAACTGACCATCATATATCTCCAAGGATAACAAATTACTCTTTGGCTTCCAATCTTGTCCCATTTGTGGTATTTGTGTTGGTGGAAGGAACCAATGTTGTATAGTAAGATTAAATTCATCCCAAGTGGATAGAGTTTCTTTGTGAGTATCCCACCACCTGGTTGGAGAATATTTTAGGGCTAGGTCAAGTGCTAAGATTATGTGTTCTACTGCAACCATACCCTCCATGTCAATGAGAAAACTCTATAGGTCCAAGGTACCATCATATGTTGGATAATCCTTGATATCCATTCCAATCTACCTCACTACTCAGAAAGTTGCGCCATGCCTTGAAAAGTTCTCATACCTTCCTTGTTGTCAATTGTCCCAAGAAGTTTTAGAGTCTTCATCCGCATATTGAATGCTTCACCAACTTATGGATCCATCTATAGTGGGGTTAAATTAGTTTGCTCAGTTTCCTGCGGTCATAGTGCAAAGTTGATCCAAATCATCATGTTCCATACTCTCATCTATTGGGTCACTATATGGTGGACCTTGATAAGGGTCTAGAGGTCAGGTTACTTTCATGCCATCATAGTCAAAGGTCATAATTTCCTTATTAATATCTATTATAACATATTTCTCGTAGGCCTAATCAATTCCTAATAGAATTGGGTACGGATCCTTTCCCCCATTATTTCAATGACATCAAAGTCTCCCACTATTTTGACACTAACCAAATCCACTTCAAAAAATTTCATCCTTCCTATTGGATAATTGCAATATTGATTCACCACCCACAACTTAATAGGGGAATATACACGTTTGGGATTCCCCATTGCTTCCCAAGTTTTCCTTGGAAAGATATTGACATTGGAACCTAAGTCCAACATAACATCCCTGATCTCATAATTGTCAACATGAGCATTCAACCAAAATTATCTCCCAGTTCTCCTCTTCCTTCTATGTATCCTACCTGTATTCCTCATTGGAAGGTTGGAAACAATGGATTCTTTTGAGTCTCCTTCGGTTCCCAAGGCCCTTTTAAGTGTGTTCCACAACTTCCCAGTAAGATGTTCATCATCCAAAATGTCGGAAAATAGTTGTAACCACAGATCAACATCCTTTTGTGACGTACCCAAGGGATCCATCTAAGTAGGTGATTCTCAAGTGACTCTTGGTTGGTGAGGATTTGGCTTAGAAATTGGTACCACAACCTTAGACATTGTAGAACTAAATAGTTGTCTAAACATATCCACTACGTCTTTGAAAAATCCCTTTTTCCTTACAGGATCATACTTGGTATTCTCAGGTACTTCCTATTGGATTTTGATCTAATGAGGACTCTCAATATCGACACTGGTCTTGGTTCCTCCTCTAGTGAAAATGTTAATATTAGGCTCTTTTCCGTCAACTACATATCTAGGTTCAGAATTTATCAGATTGACTGCTCTTTTCCTTGCATGGTCTTCCCACTTGACAATCATATCTAGACAATATTCTATGGAGTGGGTTTTATTTCAACAATGTGCAAACCATGGTCTTCGTGGAAGAAAACAATCTCTTGCAAGAATCCTTGCTCATCATAGTTGTAACAATGAATAAGCCCTCATTTTCCAGTCCATCCATCTCTAAAAGTTTCTCCACCTCGACGACCTTCTTTGAATCCTTGAGGAGTTTCATTGACTCAGAATGTGGAATGATATAATATGTCATCAAGAGCATCCAAAGTTCTACATTGGTTGGTAGAATGAGTAGGAAACCCACAAAATTCATAATATATTGTATTCAAAACATGGGAGTACTTTTGTAGAACAGGGAAGTGCCTTAGAGAGTTATCATGACTTCTACAGATCTCGTAATACTCATTTCTTTGGACTCCTTGATGATTCAGAAAAGAATAGTATTGAACAGGGTCGTGAAAGGGTGATGTAGCAGCGACTTGCACAACTCCTCTTGATTGTCCTACTGGTGGAGGCACCATCGGGTGAGTAGGGGGTCTTGAACCCCTCATTATGGGACACTCAGTTGTTGTATGACCTTCAATATAACAACCAGTACATGATACCTCTAGTCAACCTGCTTTGGGAAGGGTCAACTCTTGGATCTTGTAATCTAATGCAGAGATATGTCCTTGCAATTGCATGATATTATTATCTTCAGGTGGTCTCATTACCCGCAAGCTTCCAGGATATCCTTCCATAGCCTCAATCTTCATGGATTATTCCAATGCCTCTCCCAAAGTAGTTATTCCTTACTGAATCAATGGGATTCAGGTTAACGGTAATAGACATTGAATACGCCATATTCTCTGGTGATCCTCATGGATAGGGTTTTCTAATTTCCCTATCACATCCTTAAATATTTGGTTATATTCCCATGTAGACTCATTGTCTCTTTGTTTTATCTCCCACAAATCAAAGAGAGCTTGTTGCTCTGATTGTTGTAATTGAAATTCCGCTATAAAATTATGCTTCAAGTCTAGGTTAAAGATAAATGATTCCCTTGATTATTCCCTAGCTCAATAGATTTCATATACCATTTTATAGCTCGACCCATCAAAGTAGTATGAAACTAAACTAATTTTTTTGCACCCAAAATTCTGCTATACCTACAGATGAATTCACACAGAAACCATTGCTTCTCAACTTCCTCATCCCCTTTACCCCAAAACACTAGGTAACGAGTAAGAGATCTTGCTTGTTGATGCGCCATTAATGGACTTGAATATCCTATTAATATGAACCCCAAGGGTCCTGTTTATGATATAATTGTTTCACACTGCTACTACTACTACTACTTGAACTTGTTGGACTAGAAGGGTTACAAATGACAAAAACTATAAAAAGATTGATTGTAGAGATTATCAAATTTTTAGATGGCACCAGGGGAATAGGTGACTCGGGGCTAGGGAATTTACCTACAGAGTGAATTTATTTGATCTATGGGGTCACTTTTTCTTGCAAGGTTATGTCTACCCCATGATGTAGTCCAACATTTTCTAGCGTTGTGGGTTTTCTCTCTCCCAGAACTTCCTCTAAGGTCTCGACTGAGTATTATTCTTCAATAGTTGCATCTATATTTAATTCTTCATTTTTCTCTCCTAAGGTTCCCTTCTCCTGTCTACCTCCTGCATAATATTCACCTCTCTCACCAAACTTCTCCTTCAACCATTGGTTGGCCAGCCTTCCATGTCTTTACAACTCTTGCAATTTCTCTAATTCTTTCTTTAGACTACCATCACAATCAATCTCCTTCTTCAATTGATCAAGTATCTTCATTACCTTTCTCATCTGGCTCTGCCACCTCTTTTCAACAGTCGCCGCCTTCCTTGGATCTTGTTCATTTCTTGCAGTATTTTCTCATCAACCCCCCATCTCTGGAAACTCCTTCTTTATTAGCTCATGACCCTCCCGCAAACCACCTTCCTCCCAAGTACAGGGGTTTACACTGCCATCTCAACTAAAGGAACATGTAGCATCCCTTCGTCCACCAGCAAAATCTTGATCCAAAGATTGGATTTCCCGCAATAATATTTCTATGGCTCCTTCTTGGAATACAACTTTTGCCTTCGAGAAAGATTATTGGTTCTCCGCAACAAACTCGATAATATATCCTTCTAGGGTAGTTTGCACCCAGAAGTCCACAACATGATAGATCTAATGATCTAACCGGTGAAGAGTTTTTAAACACTCAACGATCCAGTTATATCTTATCTTGACTCGATCTTTATATTACAGATCTTCTTGCATCCTCTCTAGCCACTGAAATACCTCTTCAGAGAATCAAATTCAAAATATATCGTACTGGTCACTAGTAGGTTTCAAATACAAAACAATCCTCTTCACAACTCGAAAGCTTTTGTGCCATAACTTGGCTTCTTGTTGTATAAGCTTGCCACACCTTCTTTCCCACCAATTTTCAATGTTAGACTTAAAAATGTGATCAGGAATCCTCTAAAAACTCACTTTAAAGCTGGGTCCCAACAAAAAAACCACTTTTTGGTGCAAAATAGAGACCATAGTTCTCAAATGTTACCAACAAAGGGTACCATTTTAGTATAGGAGAGTTGGCATATTCAACCTTCCGCAAGGGAATGAGGTCTCACTTGAAGCACAATCGACACGTATGAGATGAAGTGAGTCAAAGAGAAGGCATCATCAGGTTTAACATTACCATGTCCTGATTCATGCATTGACATGCAAAGACATACATAGGAAATGATTAAATGCCAAATATACATGACAAAAGTAATTGTGTAACATAGAAACTATAGATTCATTCATAGTATAAAAAATTTTTAGGGCCCAAACAATCCATTATATTATCGACACTCAAACTTGTCATACAATGAGTACATCTCTCGTACAATCACTTATGCAACAAAATTTATTCCTAGATACCTATTACAGACTCTAAGCTTTTGCGCAAGCACAATAACATTCAAAACGCTTTACAATAGCTTCTCGAGACTAAATCAATAACGATAGTAATAATAATAACCCATAATAACAGTGGCAATCCATAATAACAATAACCCTTTTCCCATTGCAGAGCTTTATATTTATAGTTTTCCTTTGGGCGCTTCTTGAATTATTGATTTCGTTGTCTTTCCTTGCATGCACTCGAAGCTCTTGGATCTTCCCACTACTCATCCAACTGACGCATGATCCCTTTGGTTGTTTTCTCTGATGTTACACTTTACAGTTAGCTTCTCGCTCGTCTAATTATTTTCCACCACGTCAAGTCTTTCGCTGAGCTACTGCACTTTCTGCAAAACTTTAGCATTTCGACAAACATTGACATTTCTCAAAACATAGGGCTCAACACTCACCTCCAACCTTGAAGACAAATTACAATGCCTCTTTTGAAGGTGGGGTGGGGAGGGGGGGGGAGCATGCTAGGGTCCTACCCTAGCATCCCTACTTTAGGTTACCTAGGAGTTAGTTAATTAATGTTTGCGGATATATTCTTTGAATAATGCCCATTATATAATAGTGGATAGTTATTTAATGTAAAAGGGACATCTTTATTAAATAAGGCCCACTAAGTGATTGTTACTCATTAATGATGGGACCATAAGTAGTTAGGGTTTTTTTCTTGGAGTATCTATTTAAAGAGCTATAAGGCTATGGAATGTTTTGTTGAATATTGTTGTATTTGGATCTTTGCTAAGTGAAAAGTCACCCCACCTTAAGAAGCAAGTAAAAATTGATTCCTTTATTCTAAATATCATTAATACAAGGGCTTAATCTACATCTTTTATCTCATTATCTCTCGTATATAGTTTTCCACACTTATTATCTCTATATTACTTGGCATGTATTTCAAGTTTAAGAGTTAAAAACCCTACAATTCCACATAAATAATATAAGTAATAATTTCATATTAAGTTAAATATGAGAAAATGGATTATTCTTTCTACTAAACATATCCACTTAAGAGTTTCAATGTAAAATGTTCCTCAAAAAATTGATATTATGAATATGTTTCCTTTTATTTATCTTACCTGAGTGATAAAGTAGCAAACTAAAAGGTATTAAATGGAACTCGATTTTGAATTATGTAACAACTTCCTAAAAAGAAATGGGTTTTCTATTCGCACAATGAAATATCTCCAAAATTGATTACAGGATGATAATACAAGTAAGAATCTTGTAATAAGCTAAATATGAGAATACAAAGTATTCTTTCCATTTAAATAATTTACACTTTAGTTTAGGGAAAAAGAGAAGTGAACTTTACACAATGGGTATAGAAAAGTTAATATTATACTAATTAGAATCTCATAATAAGTTAAAGTTAAAGATGACATTTTTTGTTTTTAATTTATATGGAAAAAAAATTAAACTTTTTCATAATTACATTTTATAATAAATTAAATGTTCAAGAAATTTTTTTTTTTTTTAATTTACTTTTATAAAAGAAAAAAAAATCAACTTTATATAATTTTAAAAAATAAATATTTTAAATTTATTTTTTATAATAAATTAAATGTGTAAATTAAAATATTCCTCCTATTTAAACATATCCACTTTAATTTGGATTTTTTATTTATTTAAAAGCAACCACTTTAGTGATTACATATTAATTAATTCCCAATATACATACGCTTAATAGCAAAGTATATTTCATCGACTTCCTTTTAAACAAATTTAGTTACTCTCGCCATGCCTTTTTATTTTGTCTTGGTTTAAACTTATAATAATAAACCAAGACAAAATAAAAAGGCATGGCGAGAGTAACTAAATTTGTTTAAAAGGAAGTCGATGAAATATACTTTGCTAGAAGCGTATGTATATTGGGAATTACTTAATATGTAATCACTAAAGTGGTTGCTTCATATCAATAATTCTTCATATCAAAGTAACTAAGGAAGTAGAGTAAATAGTTGGTATATGATAATGCCATATTGTAATGATAAATAAATTTGCGTACTATTAAAAAATTTGTTTTAATGAGAAGGGATACGTTGGATTAATTCGAGAATAATATACGAGCAAGTTTCTTATTAGTGTAGTTTATATATATATATATATATATATATATATATATATATATATATATATATATATATAATCACTTTTTTTTAGATGACTTTTGTTAAGAATGTATGAAATTGTAGATTTCAATGGATCAGATTACATGTTGTGGGTGTTTTAGAAGTTTTTGAGGGTGTTGAATTTATTTATGTATTCAAAAACACAATTTAAACAATGTAAAATTGTGATTTTGTAGATAATTGATTTCTTTAATTATGGGATAGTGGTAAGAAAAACAAAACATAGAGTTCATTTAAACAATGTCTTTATTATTGTTGGGATATGAGCATGCAAACAAAATTCATGAACAAAGACAAAAAATGAAGATAGACTATCACATAGTAGAGAAGAACTGAAACACACCTCAGTGCAACCAAGAAAGAAATTACGGGCAATGGTATTCTTTATTTCTATGTGGAGAAATGAATACAAGTCTCAAGAAGCTCCTCATAGGCTTCTACATTGAACTAGGAGAATTATCAAGAATTTCAATGCATACAGAAATTCAAATGCTTGAGGAACATCTGAATGTAACTGCAAGGGTATGTGTTGTCACAACCCAACAATCTCCACCTTGAAAACAATTTCCTGATACCTTTCCCAACAAATCAATCATCACCTTTCCTACAAGCTAAGAGAAGCCAAACCACCACCGTAGCTTCTCTAACAACATTGTTTGCATGAACATGTCTACGTAGTTTTCTCCAGTATGGACCACTCCACCTCCATTGAATCAACATAACCATAAACTACATCATTGCAACCATTGTAGGTGATATTCGTTCCTCTCAGATACCAAAGTACCCATTTCCATGCTCTTTACTTGGTTTTTCCACGTGTCCACTGACAACACCAACTGCATGTGAAATATTTGAACATTCCATCAGAATAATCAACCTTTCTACGACATTTGCATAAGGTGCACGAGACATATAATGCTTTATTCCTTACTATTAGGAAATGCACTTGAAAATATATTACAATGGAAAACTAAAGGAATATTTATTAGTTTCACAAAGTTAATATTGAACCTCATCAGTGACAACCACAACTTACCATTTTTCTCGCTTCTGTATACTTCTATGCCCAAGATTTGTTTTGTTGCTCCTAGATCCTTCATCAAAAGTCATAGTCAACTGAGCCTTTTAATCCACTGATCTCAACCATGATTTGTTTGCAACAAGCATATCATCAACATAACATCAAGATAATGAATATGTCATAAACACAATGATCATACTCACTTATTAAGAAAATTGGATCACCATCAAGGAATCAACATCTTGTACCATTTGTTGGTTACCTTAGACCATACAATGATTCCCTGAGTTTGCAAACAAATGTCCCTTTGTGATCCTAAACAACTTCTCATAGTACATATTTCTGCTACTGATGATTTGTGGATATTAGGATCCCACAATCTGCATCCCTTAGCTCCATCACCATAACTAACAGAGATATAAAACTTTGCTCTCTTGACCAAATCCGGCCAAGCCATCCAAGTGAGCCTTCACCCCTCACCTCCAGACTAATTTAAATGGAGTATCCTAAGCCCTTTTAAAGGCTTCATTACATGCAATCCATAGGTTCTAAAACCACGAGCTACCAAAAGACGTGTAGCCAAAACCATGACTCTCGNNNTTGCATGACAAAAGCCAACCAAATTTCCCTCAAATGCAGGGTATCCTAGAATAACACATGCTCCCCCTATCACCTAGGTCATATACAATTTACTGGTGACATTTCAAACCTGAGGTACGCATGTCTAACCAGGTCTTAGAGTCGTATGCACATTTACATAACTCCACCTCGAACTTTGCATTCAAGACTTTCACCATTGCTTCGAATTTGAGTAATCCCATCAACATTCTGCTTCCATGCTTGACTTGCCACCATCACCGCTAGATCTAACTCTTCCTCCTCCGAAAACTGATCATAACAATCCACGATCATGTTGTCGAGACATTCTGTCAAACACTTTATGTCCATCCTCAAAACTAGAAAACTTGGCATACATAAGAAATATACCCAAGAGGAAACCTTTCTCTAACCGTTGCCATGGCTTGCAACTCCGTCGCCCCGCCCACCTCTCTCCTTAGTATCCAACAACCTTTCGAACTCATAGGGTTTTTCCTCCTCACGGATAGAGTGCCAAACCCTCGATTCCCTTGCAACGAACTCTCCTTCTATGCACATGAATGATAATTTTCCATCGGCTCTCAAATATTTTCACCTGACCTCAACTCTAAAACCACTTATTAAACTTCAGGCTTGCAAAAATAATTCATGAAGAGAGACAACATTATACACAACACAATAGCAATAGAGATGAACATAAATGGGGAAGCAATGGTAAACTTTAGTGCTCAACCAACAATGAAGAAATAAATACAAGTTTCAAAAAGATCCTCATAAACTTCTTCATTTAAAAATGATATTTTCCAATATTTCCAAGCATATGAAAAGTCAAACTCTTGAAAAAAAATCCAAAGATAATTACAACATTAAGTGTTGTCACGACTCAACAATTATTAAAATCATATATCCTTTTTTAAAATACAAAAAAATCTCCATGGCACTAAACATTTTTTATTATTCAACATAGCTGCTTGTTAAATTTGAAATCTTTTAAAACTCAAAATAAACAAAAAAATCGATTGAGTTCGATATTTATACTTACATATATTTAAAATATAATCATCCAAACACGGTATGGCAAATTTTTATTGTTGTTGAAATCTAGTTTAAAATTAGATAAAATTATGATTGAACTTGGATAAAATTATGAGTAATTATTTCATTCTACATTGAATTTGTACTATAATGAAACTTTGTTTAACATTATATTTCATTATATATTAAATTTTATTAAAATTATTTCATTCTTATTAAAAAAAATGGTTGAAAAAATTAGCCTACTCCGGTTTTTTTTTTTTCTCTTTTTAAAATAGACATACACATGTTTTTTAATTTGTTTGGTTCCGGCAAAAGGAAAAATGGTTGGATTGGTTGTTCAAGGGCAAAGAATAATTTGAAAGCATGTAATGTGAGTAAGAATTAGCAACTAGGTTTCTAAATTATAGATAGAAGGAAACAACAATAGTTTAATAAAATTAGATAAAATTATGAGTAATTATTTCATTGTACATTCAACTTGGACTATAATGAAACTTTGTTTAACCTTATATTTCATTATATATTAAATTTGTACTTAAAATTATCTCATTCTTATAAAAAAAAAATATTTTGTTGAAAAAATTAGCCTGCTCCGGTTTTGAGTGGCACGCGGGCATTAACTTTTGACAAATATTATCTAGAAGCGCAACCTTATCCTCCACTCATGAAAACTCGTCCTTATCCTCGACACAATGGAAACTCGTGACAATAAACAGTTTACGGCGAACATAGAAAGAGAAATTGGGGTCGGCGTCCGCGTCGGTGTCGGGATGGAATTTGATGGATAAATTAAATGTAACGGTTCATTTTTACCGTATTTTAAAAATCTTTTGTAAACAGATAAAATTAGCATAGCAGTAAAGTGGTTGGTGAACGCCGAAAGGCAATGCTAAAGTTTTTTACTGGACAGTTGAAACGTACATAAAGTTGAGAAAATCTAAAAGTTAATTTCAAATGTGGTAATTTCAAAGGTTAATAAGTTAAACGTGGCAATCATATGGTGGCAATCATATGGTGGTATAGTAATTTCTTAATATGATTAGGTAAATGTTAAAAAGTAAATAGGTTAATTGATGCATTCAAGTCGAAAGCAAGTACAGCCAAACGGTTGAGGGCCCAAGTGAAGCAATGAAAACACCCAGCCGGCGCTGAACAATTGGAATTCAAGACGAATGAGTCGGAAGGAAGATTTTATACTTGAACCTATTTCGATAGTAGATTGAAAGTATTTTAACTAGCACAGCC
>ML778604.1:1135980-1148898 GCA_009831015.1 Picea engelmannii | reverse complement strand
TTTCCAGTTGCACGCACTTTAATGTTTTGGAGATCATTTTCACTCTGAATTATTCACATAATTCTGTTTATATAAAATACTTATTTTTTATTTAGAAAGCTTGATATGCCAGTGCAAATGTATAACCTCCTTGTCAATCTGCAGTTGTCTTTGTAATCTGATCGTTACCACATGAAAACCCATTTAATGCTTATTCATTGATGGTAAGTGGGTAAAGCTTCAGTTTTGATTATTGGATTATTGGCCTCCTAATCGAGAATTGGAAAATTAAGAAATACAAATTAGTGATCAACAATAAGCAAGATAAACTCTGATTATTAGTATTGGTTTTCATTATTGACCTCTTATGAAGAGTTGGAAAATTAAGATAAACTTTGATTGTTGGTTTCCTTATGGAGAATTGGAAAATTAAGATAAACTCTTATTATTGACCTTCATTATTGACCTCTTATAGAGAATTGGAAAATTAAGAGATACAAATCAGTGACCAACAATAAGCAAAATAAACTCAGATCTAACTTTATACCAATTGAATTAACCCTTAAGCTCAATCCATCCCAACTTATCAAGATATCAATTCTAATAAACTAATATTTTATTTAGAATCATATCATATAATCTGGAGAAGTTTGTTTCTTCGAATATACTTTGATATTATAAAAATTAAACTTTAAATAATATTTACTAAAATTGTAATTTTAAATTAATAAAATTATTAATTTTAATACAAAATAAATTTAACACTATAAATCTCTTTTATTATTAAAACTTATAATATTAATATTTAATAAATATAATTCCATTCATTTAAATTTGAATCTAAAAATATCAGTTCCCCTCTATTAAAACTAATACTACCACTATTAAAATTATTTCATCACACATTAAAACTAATACTACCCCTCTCTCTATATATAATCATTATAACTATCATCAAAACCATAAAATAATTATTATAAAAAAAAATCACTTTCCAATGAAGGTTTCAAGATGCAGAAAGTTATATTCAATTCAAATCGAATTAAAAATTGTAAATCAGAATGGTATATATCTGTAACATATAAACCATCCAATCTTGTTAGCCATTTTATATAATTTAAAATCAAAAGATTTTTTATACACTTTATCATAAATATAATAATGGTTTGGTTTGTTTCCAACTTTATCGTTATAAAAACATTAACATGTAAGTTGTAATTTTAAAATTGAGATTGGAATTGAAAGTATGAAGTGAAAGTTGAGAGACCTAAATGTGAAGCTGCAACTTCTATTTACACTTTGGTTGGTGTTTTTTTATATACTTTGAAAGTGATTCTTATGATGAACGTTTTAGTTTTTTACTTTTCCAATTTTAAATAAATTTACTTTTGATATGTAATATGTAATTAATTTAATAGAGAATAAAATAATCATATTAATAAATTTTAAATTTTATATATTTTTATATAAAATAAAATTTAAAATAATGATTTCAATAAAATTTAAAAAAATACAAATTCTATAAAATTTAAATTTTAAAAAATTATAAGATATACTAAAAAAAATTAAAAAAATTAAAAATTTCATGGATAAAATGTTTTTCTTGTTGTTAAATACATTATCAATTGTATAATTATTCACATAATTGAAAATTTGTTTTTTTCTCTTTCTAAAATGGACATGTTTTTAATTTGTTTGGTTCCTGAAAATGGAAAAAGGTTGGATTGATTGTTTAAAGGCAAAGAATAATTTGAAATCATTGAAATATAAGTTTGAAAGAATTAACAACAATAATTAGAAGCTTGTTTTTTTCTCTTTCTAAAATGGACATATTTTTTAATTTGTTTGGTTATTGAAAAATGAAAAATGGTTGGATTAATTGTTCAAATGTTAAGAATAATTTGAAACCAATGTAATGTGAGTTTGAAAGAATTAACAACTAGGTTTCTAAATTATAGGTAGAAGGCAACAATAATAGAAATTAGGTAAGTGAAAAATCAGTAAAGTTAAGTTGGTTTTCTTTTGATGGTCATTGCTTTATTTATGCTAAATGAAAGTGGGAGGTTGATAACGGCTTTTCTACCAGACATTTTAGGTTTATTAGAGGAAGTCAAGTAGGATTTTGGGTATCTATCCTTTCTTTATTTGAATTTTTTTTATCTAAGCTCAGATTGCATGTTAAGTGTTTGAAGGACTATCTACCCAAAGTGTTTGATGTAATGTTTGTCCATGAGAAAAATCCATGGCAAGTAAGTCAGATTCAAGTCTCTCTTTGGGAAAAAAGTGTGGGCGAATTCTACTAGTTTTATGGTGGATTTAAAGAAGAAATTGGAACAATGCTACATCTTTATGAAGGTAAACAATTTGAGGATCTATTGCATCTTTTTTATTATCATATTTGCAAAGATTTTACTCTTATCTTAGCACTATGTTTACATGGAGTGGTGGGAAATTGCATTCTATCATCTTCAAAACCTCTTTGTTTTAATGACATAGTTTGGAATAAATCATTACTTTGATGATCTTGATTCCTCCTATATCTATTATGCATATTGTGATGAAATTCAAAGATTTGTCCAAATTAGAGGTCTCAAAGCGAAGGTTTATAGGTTTTCTTTCATTTTATCAATCTTCATCAGTGATTTGCAGATTCAATGGTTTATGGCCTTATACTTCATATTTGTGCCAATAGATATTTTCATCATGGACAAAACATTGTAACGTTTATCTATGCTCATGGCCTTATACTTCATATTTGTGCCAATAGATATTTTCATCATGGACAAAACATTGTAACATTTATCTATTCTCTAAAGGTTTTTTATCATTAAGTTTGAAAATACAATGGGGAGTCATTGGTTTTTGGGTAAAGCGAGTTTTTTTGTTACTCCTTGGTTCCCTAATTTTGATCCTTTCACAATGTCTATAACAAATGTGACACGTTGGGTTCGGTGCCCAAATTTTCCTCTTCTTTTTTTGCTTTTAAAAGTGCTTAAGGATATTGGCAATACTTTGAGTGGTTCCATGAAAACATATCTCAATCAGATTAAACTAGGTCTTTTCACATATGCCAAAATATGTGTTGAGATGGAAATAAGTTAGAGTCTACCAAATAAGATTTTATTGCACTGGTGTAATTTTAGATGGACTTAAGCTATAAAATATGAGAATACTTTTTTTTTTGGTGTCGGATATGCCAACAAACACGACGTCCCAAGTTTATATTCCTCATGCACACTCCTTTTCAAAAAGGAACAAATGACATAAAACTACAACCAAAATTATGGAAAGAATGCGAGAAAACCTATTCAAAGGATGTAGAAGAGCAGAATGATGTCAATCATGAATCTATTGTTCCCTAGCTAAAAAACATTGTCTGTCCAAAAGTGATGAATGAGCATAGAGAAGATGACATGAATCCCCTAAAAATGGTAGTTTCAAATGAAGTCCTCTCTAGGGGGCGAAGAGAATAAGTGAATTTGAAAAAGCTGGTGCCAATAAGGAATTAGTACAAATTTTGAATAATGGACATCCATTTTCTTGTTCAAATTATAACCTTCCATATTCTGATTTACATTTAGTTACTATGGAACCTTCTTAAGGGGTGTGCCAAAAGGTTAAAAATAAGAAAGGTAAAAAAAAAGCAGGATTGAGGACTATTTTTAATAGGGATATCAAAATGTAAATTAATTTGTAATATTATCAAATATATTTTTGAAGTAGGGAGGATCATCTTCCTAACTTATTTTCTTTCTTATAAACTATTTTTTTTTAATGAATAATAAGTTACTACTTTATATGATTTTGGACTTTTTTCTACTTATTTTTTTTCTTATAAACTGTTTTCTTTTTTATGAATAAGAAATTACTATTTATATGATTTTTGGACTTTTTTTTTTATGAATAAGAATTGCATTTTTTATTGTAAAAAAGAATTGAGTGTTCCCAAAACTCCACTTATATTTGTACAATATAAACAATTGATATTTACCATTCTAACAATTCTTTTAAATTTTTAACCAAATTTTAATAAAATTTTGGACAAAAAAATTTAAAATAATTGGAAAAGGTTCAAATTTTAAAATATTTAAAAGACATTTTTTTCAAAAAAAAAAAGGAAAGAAAAAGTTAAAAAATCCATTGTTTTTCTTTATCCCTCATATTTGTAACTTTAAAGAGTGTTCCTTTTTCCTTTTATTTATTAAGTTTTGTAATATTTTTATTTTAATGGTTGTGATTGAGATGTTGTTTTAATTTTTTTTTTCTTATCATTCTTACTAGGAAACAAAGTAATTAATTGGCGTACTCCCTTCCCCGCTCCTCGGAGAACGATCGCGAACACCAGGACCTTCTCTGTCTTTGGCCCGAAGAGCTGAAATGCCCCTCAACTCCTTCTGACGGAAGTTCTTTACCCACAACAATTCTTCACTGATCTCTCTTACCAAATCGGGAAATAGGACTTCACGATTTCGCGAATCCTGCAGTCGCGTGTTTCTCACCTCGCAATTCCCCGAAGTCCGATATGAGTCAACGTTGACTCCCCTCCACTATCGGAACTTCTCACTATCGGGAAATCGCTACTCGCGATGCCAACAAATCGAAACTCAAATCTCCGAGTCCCGATGTGCCGATTTTCCGAGGCACATGTTGACCTGGCCCACCTTTATCCTTCTATCGGAAGTTCGGAACTCACGGGATCACGATTCCTGATGTCGATGGATTCGGGTCTTGCTTTTCCCCGAACTCCGATACAATGCCACCTGTACTCCACTACTTACCGTGGTCCCACAATGCCAAGTCACCTCGGGATATCGCGTATCGCGAATTCACCCTGCGAGTGTTCTTTGTCGTCGAGAACCCCGATTCTCCGAACCCCGATTCCCTGGGATCCTTTGACATGCGTCCCTTCGATCAACGATTATGATTTTGTCGGGATATCGCGGATCGCGATATCGCCGCTTCTGCTCCACCACCTTGGTGCTCCAACTCGCGATATGACGATATGCGATGGCACGTACAGATCTGATGGTCCAGATGAACCCAGATCGATGTCCCTACTTCCTCCTGAGCTTCGAGCTTCTAAATGCTCATGCTATAATCTCTATGCACCTTTGCAAGATCTGGCGGCCCTCGGGTTCTCGTGAAATCTCTCCAGGAGATTTCAACTGTCTGTCCCTTCTTTACTATTTCTGCAAAATGTATTAAACGCTTCCTTGGTGGAAACTTGTTCAACCACTCGCCAACCTGTGGAGCTTCTCTCGGGCTTTTCGACAGCACTCTTGCAATTCTCCTTCAGGGAACTGTAGGCTTATTCCTCCTGAGCTTGTCTTCGCTTCACAAGTCTTTATGAAGACTTGTTGCACGCACTCCTTGCGGCAGATCTTCGAACACGACTGAGTGTTGAAGCTTTGTCTCTGCGCACCCCTGCAGCAGAAATCTCAATTCCCTTTGCTCAGAATCGCAACCCTAAGTTTTCGTCCAGCCTGCGCACGCCTTGCACGGCTCCGGTGCCTAATCTGCACTTCTGAGATGAGAACAAAGGCTATCTCTAAGTAAACCCTGCAGTCACGCACTCCTTGCGGACAAATTCCACTGCACTCCTTGCAGGAATTCTCTGGCTCACTTAGAGAAACAATTGAAACTCATTCACTCATTCTCTCTGATTTCAAATCAACCATGAAATTGCATACACAACATATAAAAGAAAATGCATGACAGAAAACAAACATTCATGAGCATAATATCAGCAATACACAAAGACGAACACAACCATGGAATTGAATCAAAGCTTTCTTCTATTAATTCAATCTGTACATGAGTGTTCTTCATACACTTCTCTGCTCTGCTCTGCTTGCTCTCAATGATAAAAAATTCTCTTTTTCAATGTACAAAGGAGGGTGTCTATATCCGTTTTCCCTCTCGAGCTCTAAAACTATCAAATCTAGAATTAAAAATTCTATCTACTTTACATTAAATCTATTAAATGCCTTATCTACCTAAGGACGTAAGCTTATCCACTCAAGGTCCATTTACAATATACATAGTGTGCTTCTTTATGAACAACTTCATTAAAGAGTGGCGCAACAATTTCCAAAGCATTTCAAAATTTGTAGGCGTTGTCCAGCTGTCTTTTCTGCTTGATGTGCTGGCTCGCTTGATGAGTGAGTGATGCTCCTGCATCATACTCCTTGGCTTGAAAACTTTCATGGGCTCCTGTCCATGAGCTCCTGCACGGTCTGTCCATGCTTCTGAATTATTGCTTCAGTCTCCCAACTGGCGTCCTCCACTAGATGGTTCTTCCATTTTACCAGGTACTCGAAGTACTTCTTTCTCCTGGTCTTCTTTCCCACTCGCTTG
The DNA here is from genome assembly GCA_009831015.1 of Picea engelmannii. Taxonomy (NCBI): domain Eukaryota; kingdom Viridiplantae; phylum Streptophyta; class Pinopsida; order Pinales; family Pinaceae; genus Picea; species Picea engelmannii. The sequence continues at coordinate 1,142,562 of ML778604.1, read as the reverse complement.
TCCAATATGCACTCCATCTGCGGTTTCTCTGCAACTAGTAATTGCTTCTGCCACTGGACCACTGGTTCCTCAGTTCTAGCTTCTACTTCATCAGCCCTGTATGGGTATAAATCCAAAATATTAAAAATCAGAGATATCCCGATGCCATCCGGCAACTCAATCTCATACGCATTCTCCCCAAATTTCCTCAGGACTCTGCATGGTCCGATCTTTTTCATCTTCAGTTTGTTGTATGTTCCCCTTGGGAACCTCTCTTTCCTTAAGTGCACCAGAACCATATCACCAACTTCAAACTGAAGTTGTCTTCGATGCTGATCTTCTCTGCGCTTGTACTCCTTATTTGAATCTTGCAATCACTACTTCACCTTGCTGTGAAGTTCCTTCATCACCTCAGCAAAATCTTCAGCGCTCGCACTGCTAGTCGCAGCCTGTTCTGACTCCCTGAGTTCAAAAACTCCCCTTGGCTGTGTCCCATATAAAATCTGGAATGGAATCTTACCTGTACTCCGATTCACCGAATCGTTGTACGCAAATTCTGCATGTGGCAATATGTTGTCCCAGCTGCTATGGTGCTCTGTCACCAAGCTTCTTAGCAAGTCCCCTAGACTTCTATTGACCACCTCGGTTTGTCCATCTGTCTGCGGATGGTAAGCTGAACTAAAAGCCAAATTAGTTCCCAGTTTCTTCCATAGTGTCCTCCAAAAATGACCTATGAATTTGGTATCCCTGTCCGAGATTATGCTTCTCGGCAATCCATGCAGTCTGACGATTTCTTTGAAGAACAAGTTTGCGATGTGGGTCACATCGCTAGTCTTTTGACACGGAATAAAATGTGCCATCTTCAAAAACCTATCTACCACCAAAAAGATGGAATCAACCCCTCTATGCGTTCTTGGTAAACCCAATACAAAATCCATGTTGATTTCCTCCCATGGCCTCTCGGGTATGGGCAATGGCTGATAAAACTCGGCGTTCTACTTTCGGCCCTTCGAATGTTGACAAATTTTTCATCTGTCAACAAATATTTTTACATCTGCTCGCAAGCCTGGCAAAAAATACGATTCGCTCAGCTTTGCAAATGTTTTATCGTGACCAAAGTGCCTTGCTAATCCACCACTATGTTTTTCCTTCACCAAATTCTCCCTCATGGAGCAATTCAGAATGCACAACTGATTGCCTCTGAACAACAATCCATCCTGGATCATGTAGTTTATCCACGGGCTCCGATCCCTGAGAACTGGATTCTCATCCGCTTCATAAGCTTCCCTGAAATCTGCATCCCCTGCATACATGTCCCTCAGGTTCTCAAACCCCAACGTATTGACTCTGAACTCCTGCAACAACAAACATTTCTTGCTCAAAGCATCAGCCACTTTGTTAGCAGTTCCTGAAATGTGTTTGATGACAAATGTGAAATTCTGCATATATTCTACCCATTTTGCATGTTTCTGATTCAACTTCTCCTGTTGACTCACAAACTACAATGCATGATTATCACTGTACAAAACAAACTCCTTTGGGATCAAGTAATGCCTCCACTTCTTTAATGCCTGTATGATAGCATAAAATTCTTTATCATATGTGGAGTATTTCAGCTTTGCATCATCCAGCTTCTCGCTGAAATATGCAACAGGCCTGTCATCCTGACTCAAGACCCCTCCTACGGGATATCCGCTTGCATCACATTTCACCTGAAATATCTTCTTGAAGTCCAGCAACACCAACACTGGTTGCTCTGTTATCTTCCGCTTCAACAGATTGAAGCTTCTCTCAGCCTCTGTTGTCCAATGAAAAACTTTATGCCTCTTCTTCACGGTGTCCATCATTGCTGCACTAATTCCACTGAAATTTCTAATGAATTTTCTGTAGAAACTAGCCAAACCATGGAAACTCCTCACCTCGAAAACATTTCTGGGTGATGGCCAATTCTTTATCCCTTCTACCTTCTCAGGATCCATCTTCAACTCATTCGCTGATATGACAAAACCCAAATAAATGAGTTCTGTCTTCATAAAGGAACACTTCTTCATGTTGACCAACAGCTTCTCCTGCTACAGTCTTCTCATCATAATGGCCAAGTGTTTCAAATGTTCAGCCTTCATCTTACTGAAGATCAGTATGTCGTCCAGATATACGACAACAAATTTCTTGATGAATTCCCTCAAGACTTCATTCATCAGCCTCATGAATGTGCTCGACGCGTTTGTCAAACCAAACGGCATGACCAGCCATTCGTACAAACCCTCGTTTGTCTTGAATGTTGTTTTCCATTCATCACCCTCTCTCATACGAATTTGGTGATATCCACTCTTCAGATCAATCTTTGAAAAGTAATTTTCCCCACTTAGGCAATCCATCAGATCATCCATTCTCGGCAGTGGGAATCTGTACCTGATGGTGATTTTATTTATCGCTCTAGAGTCTATACACATCCTCCAACCTCCATCCTTCTTCGGACTAAGCACTATTGGTACAACACATGGACTTAGGCTCTCCCTGACCAGTCGTTTATCTAGCAGATCCTGTACCTGCCTTTTGACCTCCTCATTCTCCTGAGGCGTCAATCTATACGCAGCTTTATTCAACAAACTTGCTCCGGGTATGAGGTCTATGTGGTGACTCACACTCCGCATCGGTGGTAATGAACGAGGTAGTTCGTCCACAATGATATCAACGAACTCTCCCAGTAGTTCCTGAATCTCCTCTGGCAAGTCGTCCACTCTTGTGCTAGTCAGGACAATTCTCGGTTTCCTGACCACAAAGAATTGTGGATCTTTGTTCTTCTCCATCTATGTGAGAAGCTCTTTCCCACTCATGAGAAGTATTGTGCTGCTTACTTCCGGTTTCACTTCTTTATCCTTTATCGGAAGTAATCTATGGGTTCTCCCATCCTTTTCCAGGGTATATGTGTTCATCCTACCGTCATGAACAACATTTCAGTCATACTGCCATGGTCTACCCAACAATACATGACATACATCCATGGGAATAACATCACACATAATTTTATCCTTATACCCACCTATCTTGAATTCAACCAAGCATTGTTTCGTAACACTTACCTGGTGTCCTTTCTGCAGCCAAGATACTTTGTATGGACTCGAGTGTTTGGTCGTCTCCAGCTCCAACTTTTCCACCATCTCGGTTGAAACGAGATTATCGGTGCTTCCACTATCCACAATGACCTTGCATTTTCTGTCCCTGGCTGTGCAAGCTGTCCTGAATAGTCTGCTCCTCTGAGCTGTGTCCCCCACCTCCTTTTCGGGTGTCAAGAGAACCTTATGCATTCCAAGCGATCTTCCGCTGTCTGCATCTTCATTCTCAGCATCACGCTTCTGCGCTTCAGTGATGTGAGCTTCTCCTCCGGCTTGTTTCTTCTCTGGACACTCAAATGACTTGTGCCCATTCTTTCCACATGTAAAACATGTGATCACTCCTCCTCTTCCTCTACCTCGACCTCTAGTACGAGGAAGAGTGTTCGCGTCAGCATATCCGCCATCCTGCTCTGTATGCTATCTCCTCGGCTCAGCATATTGTTGCCTCTGTGAGGTTCCGCCTCTCTCAACCTTACCCTGAGGTTTCTGCCATTCCTCCTTGGGCTTATGAGTTCTTTCTTGGGCAACCGCTTTGCCTCTGGGCTGACTTCTGCCTCGCCCTCGCTGACCTTGCTTACGGCTCAGCTTCTCTTCGGCTTTCAGAGCCAATTGGTAAGCATCTTCCACCGTCCTAATGGTTAGCATGCTTAACTCATCCTGAATGTCATATCTTAAACCATTCAGATATCTCGCCACGTTCTCATCATCGCTCTCCCGATGACCTGCTCTGATATTGAGCTTGTAAAATTCCTCGGTGTATTCTTTCACCGTCATCAACTTCTGTCTCAGGTTCTGCATTCACTTGAACAGTGTGATCTAATAATCTCTGGGGATGAATTTTTCTTTCATCTTAGCAATCATTCTGTCCCAGCTTTTGATCTTCTGTTTTCCCTTGGAACATCTATCTGCCTGTAGCTCGTCCCGCCACAATGCTGCATGTCCCTTCAATCTGGTGACAGTATGTCTTACCTTCTTATCCTCTTCGATATCTTCATAGTCGAAGTAGGTGTCAAGAGCTCGGATCCAATCCAACAACTCTTCTGCATCCAGGCTTCCTTCATACGCTGGAATGTCCATTTTTGTTTTGGAACTCATCCTGGCAATGGCCTTGATCAACCGCTCTGTTGACGCATCCTCTGTTGTGACCTCTTCTTCGTGTCCAGCTTCTTCTTCTACTTCGGAATCCCTAATATCCCCAGCACCAGCTCCGCGTCTCTGCGTTGTTTCCATCTCCTCAAGCCTTGCTCGGAGATCTTGCATTTGGCGCTCCATTTCTGGATTTCCTGCTGGCCCACCTCTTCTTCGCGCATCCCTGTCTTCTCGATCAGGTGATTGTCTTTCTCTTCTGGGCGGCATGGTGTAATCCTTTCCCTCTCTCTACTACCGAGCAAAGAGAACTCTTCTCCTGTTCTGATACCACTCTGGCGTACTCCCTTCCCCACTCCTCGGAGAATGATTGCGAACACCAGGACCTTCTCTGTCTTTGGCCCGAAGAGCTGAAATTCCCCTCAACTCCTTCTGACGGAAGTTCTTTACCCACAACAATTCTTCACTGATCTCCCTTACCAAATCAGGAAATCAGACTTCACGATTTCGCGAATCCTGCAGTCGCGTGTTTCTCACCTCGTAATTCCCCGAAGTCCGATATGAGTCAACGTTGACTCCCCTCCACTATCGGAACTTCTCACTGTCGGGAAATCGCTACTCGCGATGCCAACAAATCGAAACTCAAATCTCTGAGTCCCAATGTGCCGATTTTCCAAGACACGTGTTGACTTGGCCCACCTTTATCCTTCTATCGAAAATTTGAAACTCGCGGGATCGCGATTCTTGATGTTGATGGATTCGGGTCTTTCTTTTCCCCGAACTCTGATACAATGCCACATGTACTCCACTACTTCCCGTGGTCCCAAAATGCCATGTCACCTCGGGATATCGCGTATCGCGAATTCACCCTGCAAGTGTTCTCTGTCATCGAGAACCCCGATTCTCCGAACCCTGATTCCCTGGGATCCTTTGACATGCATCCCTTCGATCAACAGTTATGATTTTGTCGGGATATCGCGGATCGCGATATCACCGCTTCTGCTCCACCACCTTGGTGCTCCAACTCGCGATATGTCGATATGCGATGGCACGTGCAGATCTGATGGTCCAGATGAACCCAGATCGACGACCCTACTTCCTCCTGAGCTTCGAGCTTCTAAATGCTCGCGCTATAATCTCTATGCACCTTTGCAAGATCTGACGACCCTCGGGTTCTCGTGAAATCTCTCCAGGAGATTTCAACTATCCGTCCCTTCTTTACTATTTCTGCGAAATGTATTAAACGCTTCCTTGGTGGAAACTTGTTCAACCACTCGCTAACCTGTGGAGCTTCTCTCGGGATTTTCCACAGCACTCCTGCAATTCTCCTTCAGGGAACTGTAGGCCTATTCCTCCTGAGCTTGTCTTCGCTTCACAAGTCTTTATGAAGACTTGTTGCATGCACTCCTTGCGGCAGATCATCGAACACGACTGAGTGTTGAAGCTTTGTCTCTGCGCACCCCTGCAGCAGAAATCTCAATTCCCTTTGCTCAGAATCGCAACCCTGAGTTTTTGTCCAGCCTGCACATGCCTTGCACGGCTCCGGTGCCTAATCTGCACTTCTGAGATGAGAGCAAAGGCTATCTCTAAGTAAACCCTGCAGTCACGCACTCCTTGCGGACAAATTCCACTGCACTCCTTGCAAGAATTCTTTGTCTCACTTAGAGAAACAATTGAAACTCATTCACTCATTCTCTCTGATTTCAAATCAACCATGAAATTGCATACACAACATATAAAAGCAAATGCATGACAGAAAACAAAAATTCATGAGCATAATATCAACAATACACAGAGACGAACACAACCATGGAATTGAATCAAAGCTTTCTTCTATTAATTCAATCTGTACATGAGTGTTCTTCATACACTTCTCTGCTCTGCTCTGCTTGCTCTCAATGATAATTAATTCTCTTTTTCAATGTACAAAGGAGGGTGTCTATATCCGTTTTCCCTCTCGAGCTCTAAAACTATCAAATCTAGAATTAAAAATTCTATCTACTTTACATTAAATCTATTAAATGCCTTATCTACCTAAGCACGTGAGCTTATCCGCTCAAGGTCCATTTACAATATACATAGTGCGCTTCTTTATGAACAACTTCATTAAAGAGCGACACAACAATTTCCAAAGCATTTCAAAATTTGTAGGCACTGTCCAGCTGTCTTTTCTGCTTGATGTGCTGGCTCGCTTGATGAGTAAGCGATGCTCCTGCATTATTAATGGAAAAAAAAACTTGGTTGGTGTATATTTATTTTATTTAATTTTTATAATTACAATGTTAATTTATGATTTTCATTTCTCTTTATTTATAAATAAAGTGATTTAGGAAAAAATCATATTGTTTTCTTATATTTACATTTTAATAAAAAAGAAAATTGTTTTCAGTATTTTTTTATT
>ML778604.1:1106365-1135930 GCA_009831015.1 Picea engelmannii | reverse complement strand
TAATAGGGTTGGAAGTCATTACAACAATAGCTTAACATATTACTTACAGAAATTTAACTTGGATGAGGATGATAACAATCATTCATCCCGACCACCCAAGATAAACCCAATTAACACATTTTAATAAATTTAAATTAAAAAAATACTAAATACTAAATTTGTGCAGTGCTATAAAATGAAAACCAACCAAAAAAATTAAAGGTAATAAAATTTTCATTAAAAGTGATTTCCATTCCAAACCAAATCAATTCATCAAAAGTTATTTCCATTCCAAACCCATTCATCACTAAATAATTTTTTATTAAAAGTGATTTCGATTCCAAACCAATTCATGGTTATGTAGTCTAAATGTTTTAAGTTTTGGTTATTTTCTGGCTATATTGTTTGGTTAATTTTACCCAAAAATTGATAAGAAATTGTTGGATCTGCAGATTTGAGTGGTTAATCTTACTGCACCATGAGTTTTTCAAGAGACTGAATTCATTCGAATACATTCAAAAATATAATTTAAACAACAAAAAATTATCATTTTTCCCAAATTTATATCACCAAATTATAATAAAAAATACCAAAAAATATAACATTTAGAAAACAACATATGATTATAGTTTTTTTTAACCATTTCATTGTCAACACATGCATGGCAACAACGGACAGAGCTCATTGTGTCTGATACATATTACCGACCGATTCCACCATTGATTGATGGGTCTCCTCTTGAAGACAAAAAAATATCCCTCTCACAACAAATTTGGTTCGCTCAGTCAACTTCTTTATTTATGCTTACTAATTTGCTTTGAACACTGTGCATGATTGAGATTATTTATTCTTCGTGTCTTGCATGTCGATTTTTAATAATCTAAATGATTTGTCTTTACAACCTTAATAGTATTTTTATATAAAAGTTTTTGTTATATATAAAAAAAATAACAAACACTACTTAAAAAATATAAATTATAAATTTAATTATTGAAACTCATAAATATATAAGTTGTACTCTTTTTCTGAATACAAAAGTAAAGGAAGCCCATAGTTTCTCAATACAATCAAATCAAACTTTTGAAAATGACAAAAGTACTAAATCAAAGAGGATATGCACCGAACATGAACTGTCCATAATATATATATAAAGGTATGCTTATCAACCATGTGAACAATATTCCAATAAGAAAATGATGGTGTAATTAAAATGCGATGGTTGCAAATGCCATGGCAGGGATATAGGTCCATAGTCCAATATTTTGGTTAGTGTGGAAAGTATTATAAAGATTCAGGGTAAGTGGTAAGTGATATGTTGAATTTATAATGAGTATAATATTTTAATTAAATATTTTAAATATTATAGGATATTAGTGTATTATGTATTAAATTGAAATATATAATAAAGATATTAAATTGTAGATTAAAAAAATTAATATTAGAAATTACATTTATTTAAAAGTAGAAATATTTTAAAAATATTTTTAAATTATTGAAAATAAAATTATGTTAATTATTTAAAAATAAAAATATTTTTAAATTATTAAAAATAAAGATATGTTAGTGATTAAAAAATATGAATATCAAAATAAATAAAATAGAAAATATAGATATTGAAGCCATTATTATTGTTCAACAAAATCATTTTAAATGTTTTTTTTTTTTTCTAATATGAATATTATTAAAGTCATTATCATTATTTATCAAAATAACTTTAAGTTAAAAAAAAAATTAAAATTATATTAATAAAATCATATATATATATATATATATATATATATATATATATATATATATATATATATATATATATATATATAAAATTTCATACGTATTATTGAAGCTATTAGTGAAATCATTTTAAATACATTTTTTTAAGGTTTTATTATTAAAATAATATTTTCTTTAATATATAAAGAATTAATTATAAATTCGATAATTTTAACATTCTTTTAGAAAACGAATTTTATGGAAAATATTATAAATGAAAAGAATTTCATGGGTAGAATATTTTTTCTTCTACACAATATTATAAAATGAATTTTCTTATAATGATAAATATGTTATTATTTTATTTATTTTAATTATTTTTTAAAATAGAAATAGATAAAAAATGCTTGGAAACACTTTTTATAATAACATTAATGAATAATATTTATTAATGATAATGGAAAAAACAATATTATCAAATTTCATGGGTAGAATATTTTTTCTTCTACACAATATTATAAAATAATTTTTTTTATAATAATAAATATGTTATTATTTTATTTATTTTAATTATTTTTTGAAATAAAAATAAATAATAAATGTTTGGAAACATTCTTTATAGTAATATTAATGAATAATATTTATTAATAATAATGGAAAAAAATCATATTGAAATAATACTAGTTTTTTATAATGAAAATGAAATTTTTAATAAATATGTAAAATAAATTTAATATAATTAAGAAAAATGAAAAAATGTTATATGTTTAGACTTTGAAAGTTTTTAATATTAAATATAAAAATTCTGTTGAAATTATGATTTTGGATTTGTTGGAATTGTTTTTTAGTGTAAAAATTGATTATTATCTTAGAATATCTATTATAACCTAATTTTAAAATGTTAACTATTAATATTTAAAATTCTATTAATTAAAAATATTCTTGCTAGATTCCATACTAAGAATGCTAATTAATTACTATATAAACAATACAAATAAACAAACATAAAAGATCAAGCATCAATGAGGAGATCCTGAGTTTGGAAATAATGTAAAAATAAACATGTAAACCTTTTTTCTTATTCCCTACTATTATAATAAGTAATGGAAAAGCATGAAGCTATAGGGTTTGGAAATAATGTAAAAATAAACATGTAAACCTTTTTTCTTATTCCCTACTATTATAATAAGTAATGGAAAAGCATGAAGCTATAGGGTTTTAGGGTTTCTGTAGGTTAGGGAATAAATACACATGTAAACCCTTTTTCTTATTCCCTACTATTATAATAAGTAATGGAAAAGCATGAAGCTATAGGGTTTTAGGGCTTCTATAGGTTAGGGCATCTGAGATGCTGCAAAAGTGGACACTTCAGCTGAGAATCCCAATAGGATATAGATCCTAGGTTGTAGATCGTCCGCACTTTTGTAGATATTGTAGATTCGATGGACTTGGTGTGGGCTGACGAGGATGAGTTGTGGGCCAAGGAAGGTTTATTCCTCTCTAACAACACTTACCGTCTTATGTACGATTGGCTGTGAAAATCGTTTCGGGAGTCAGTTCCATCACCTTCTCCCCTCCATCTGTCTCGTCCATCTGAAAATAGGGTATTGTTGACTAGTAGAGGTGGCAACAAATCCAGGGAGGACCATGTAAAGAGCACGTGATCCCATGGGGAAAATCACCCTGGCACCTCTAGTTCATTAGAAGGGGGAATTTCTAACCTCTGCTCTCCTCCCGGTGATAGTTATGTGGATGTCTCTGAGAGAAATCCATGTTCGTGTGGTAGAGGTACATGTCTGAACAGATCTGTCGGGGGTTTAGCTCGTAGTCATCGGAAAAGAAAATGTTGGCAGGTGCGGGAGTCTAAACCTAATTGTATGCTTGGTAGTGATGTGGCTATGGACATGGTATCTAGCTTAGCTACAAAGGCCCTGGTAGGTAAGCTTTACTATGCCAAGATGCGTAAGGAAAATTTGGATGATTGGATCCAAAAATATTGGAAGCCCTTAGTGGTCTACTGCCCTCGGTTTAGTCTCCTTTCCAATCATTGGATTATATTTCATTTTATGGCTGAGGGTGATTTATTGAAAATCTTGGATTCTCCTTGGATCATTATGTGAGGCATACTTATGCTCAAGCGTTGGACTTTAGGATTCAACCCCTTCTCCAAATATTTCACTAAGAGATATATTTGGATGTTGCTCTGTGATTTCCCCATAGAGTTATGGTCTTTGAAAATATTCCAATTTGTTGCAAACTTGGTGGGAGATTTTGTTTTTTTTTTATGACCAGGCGCTCTGCTGGAACAATAAGCGTTTAGCTTGGGTCTTAGTTGAGGTTGACCTAGACCTGGGACTGCCTAATGAAATAGAAGTCTCGATAGGTGATTCCACCTTCCGCTAAGTTGTGGATTACTAGAGGGAGTCATTTCGTTGTCACCATTGTTGGCAGACTGATAATTTAAAATCAAATTACTCTTTCAAATTTCAAATCCCGGACGCAACACCCTACTCCCTAAACGTGCAGCATGGAGCTTTGATTTCCCTCTCATAACACCTTCACACATAACATTTTGATAAGGAATGTTTTCTTGGTAATATGAAAATCTTCTTCCCTTCCTTTTTAAATAAGCTCTCCATGGATGAGATTAACTATCTAAGAGGAAATGAAAGTTGGGTTCTGGATATTTTTGGTGATTTTTGGGACCTTCTAATGAAGAAATTTGAAAATCCAATAGGGTCCTCTAGGTTGGGGTTGGAGGTTTTGGGTGGCTCTCCCCCTGTCCATACAGTCTCCACCGAGAAACTTCACTTAGACTCTCCTCCCGTGGGTGCTACCTCCATCAATCCTTCTATTGACACACCCCCTTCCATTTTAGACCCTCTGGGTGGGCAGTGTTCTGATGTTGAAGGGATGGGTAAAGTTTATAATATGCAAGTCTCTACTAATATTACTGTGGGTCATGCAATACTAAGAGAGAATACTATCCCCTATGATGATATTGTTTCACCACCTGAAAAAATAGTCTCCCTTAATGATGTGTTGTCTTCTTCCCCCCTTCCCATCTCAAATAACTTCTAGACTCGCCTCATTTCCAGTGACAGATATAATGTAACTATGAGGAAGAAACCTCGCCCATGTAATAATAAGAAGGTTTCTAGGGCCATAGAAGGAGGGTTGGCACCTTTATCCCATTTTCCTCCTGTTACTCAGTCATTGTGTGATGCCCTGTATTCTCTCTAGACCCTTAGATCATGTCGACCATCCTTGGATGGCATCTAATGATCATTTTCTCCCTTAACCTTCGAGGGATTGGGGGCCCTTCCAAAATTTCTTCCCTCAAGCATCTTCTAGCCTTGGTGAAACTAGATATGATTTTTTTCCAAGAAACCTTGGTTGATTGTGAAAAGAAGAAAAAAATCTTTCTACAATGTTGTCTGTTGTGGAATTGTGTAGCACTTGATCCAAATGCTCGATCGGGTGGTTTAATATTGAGATGGAACCCTTACAGCATTGATTTGTGTGATTTTGGCACCATTTCAAGGATTCAGCCTAAAGGTAGGATCAAAGACATATCACGCAGTGTGAAATTTATGAATTGTTATGCTCCTTATAAGGATAGAGAGTCTTTCTAGCAACCCCTAGCAAATTGTGGTTTTCTGAAAGAGGAAAGTTTAATTATGGGAGGTGACCTAAATTTAACTATGTCGTCTCGGGAGGTGTGGGGCTCTCTGGCTAGAGTTGACCCCTTGTCTAAATATTTCTCCAATCTGTTCACTTCTGTAGGGTTTGTGGACCTTCAGCCAAGCCACTTAGCACCCACTTGGAGAAATGGTCGATCAAGTTTGGATGGAATCTCTAAAATACTTGGTAGTTTCTTTTTGAATGAAAGTTTTTTGGATGGTTTGAAAAAGACTAGATCATGGGTTGTTAATTAAACTCTATTGGATCACAATCCGATCTGTCTGCAAATTGAAGGAACTACCCACAAACCGGCCCCTCCTTTTAAGTTCAATAGTTCTTGGCTGACTGATCCAAATTTTATACTTTTCGTTCAATCCATTTGGAACTCTATGGATAGTTGGAAGGATCCTTCTTCTATATTTCTACTTGGTGCTAAACTGAGGAAATTAAAGGAAGTGGTTATTCAGTGGCAAGTGGACAAAAAGAACAAATTACACTCTGAACTAAAGGACATTGAACAAAAGATGAAAGAAGTCTTTGGGAGGTGTCCTACACAGATTTTAACACCTATAGATTTGTCCCTGCTAAGTTATTTAAAACAAAGAAAGGAAAGGATCTTGTAAATAGAAGAGGCCACTTGGAGACTAAGAAGTCAAGCAATATGTCTTGAGAAAGGGGATAGAAACACCATTTATTCTTCCACATATTTGCTACGCACAGAAGGTGCAAGAATACTCTTTGGGATATTTTAGATGAAGACGGTAGCATTAAATCATATTATAAATATATTATTGTGGTATCCTACAATCATTTTAAAGCTCAGTATAAAGAAATCAGACCTTAGGACACATTCAATTAAATCAATGTAATTAAATACGTTCCCAGGTTTTTACAAGTGATGAAAGTGACGATATAGGAAAACCTATCACTCTTAAGGAAGTGGAAGAAGTGGTTAGTAGGATTCCTAGGGACAAAAGTTCTGGGCTGGATGGGTGGTCACATGAATTGTTTCATTTCTTCTTTGACCTCATGGGAAAGGAATTACTAGGGGCTATAGAGGAATCTAGGGCCAAAGGACATATTCCTGGAGCATTGAATACTACTTTTATTACCCTCATCCCCAAAGTGGATAAACCTGTCACTTTCAATGACTACAGACTTATTTACCTTTGTAATTTTGTTTATAAAGTAATTACAAAAATCATAGCTACCAGGATAAAGGATAAGTTGGCTTCTTGTATTTCATCTAAAAAGTTCGGTTTCCTTAAAGACAAATTGATTTTTTATGCTATGGGGATAGCACACAAATGTATGCATACTGTTAAGAAAAATAAATTGAATTCGATCATACTTAAACTAGATTTAAAGAAGGCATATGATAAGGTGAGTTTGAATTTTCTTAGGTTAATGTTGATTCAGATTGGTTTGAAATGGGAGGTCACCTAGTGGATAATGGCATGTGTTTCTAGTGCCAACTTTGCAATCTTGGTAAACAGTTCTCCAACATGTTTTTTAAAAGTCATCGAGGGTTGAGGCAGGGATGCCCTCTTTCACCACTTTTGTTCCTTTTGATAGTGGAAAGTCTCAATAGACTTCTAAAGAAATTTTGTTCAGAGGGTAAATTCCAAGGCATAAAGGTGGCCACAAGAGTTATCATATCCCATTTGTTTTTTGTATATGATGTACTTATTCTGGGTATTGGAAAGTATGAAGACTGGATTTCTTTCAAATCTCTTTTATCTGGGTTTTTATTGGCCTCGGGTAAGGATGTTAATTTTCATAAATCATATCTTCTTGCTCAATATATTGATTCCCACCTGTAACAAAGGTTAAAGGAGGCTTTTAATATCTAATTCCACAATCTGGCAAAAGGTATGAAATATCTTGGTTTCTTTATTAAACTAAATGACTACAAGGTTAGTGATTCGATGTGGTTGATCCAAAAGGTGGAGAAAAATATTGGACACTAGAATTATTGATGGTTATCCTTGGGAGGTAGATTAGTCTTAGCAAAATATGTACTACAAAATCTTTCTGTTTACTGGCTTAGTTTGGAAAAGGTCCCTTCTTCGATTATAAACAAATATCCAACAACTTATCTCAGGGTTCATATGGAGGGGAGAAAAGAAATATACTGGCCTACACTTGGCTAGTTGGAGTAAGATTGCAAGACCCAAAGCTCTAGGAGGTTGGGGCATCCAGAACCTATTTTGGTTTGCACAAGATCTGTTAGAAAAACCTTGTTGGAGGGGATTGTTTGGTTCCGGACTATCAAGTTCGGTCATGAGGAAAAAATATTTAAAAGAAAAAGATGTGATTTCTTGGTTGCGCTCAGAATCATATATCTTCCCTGTGGCATCCAACATATGGAAAAAATTCCTAGGCTCTATCCCTCTAATTAAAAAGTGGTTGGCATGGTCGGTAGGGTGTGGTAAGAGGGCCATGATAGGCCTGGACCCATTCATTGGTTGCAATTCGATGTACAAACTATTAAATGATTTAATATTTAATACACCATCTCAATGGATTACAGATCTTCTCCATTTCTCAGGATTCCTCTCCTGATGCACCTCAAGCTTGGCTCGAAGCTGAAGACCTTGGACTTATAGGTGACTTAGCATTGGAATGGTTGGATTTCCATACCATGCTTCGCTCTAGTGGAATAAATCTGTCAAATGAAAATGATAGAATGGTCTGGTCATGGAACAAAGCCTTAGGTTCAATGACTGTCGGTCTATCATATGATGCTCTTATTTATCAAAACCTTTCGGATTATCCTACTTGGTGGTATAAGGCTATTGGAAAATTAAGATTCCTGAAAAAAATATCATGTTTATGTGACTTTGTCTGAAGGATTGTATCCTCACTTATGAAAACTATAGGCAAAGGGGAGGGGTAGGCCCTTCGGTGTGTATCTTTTGTCTTAAAAATGAAGATACTTCCTTACATGTATACGTCCAGTGTGAATATACACAGAGAAATTGGCAAGTTATTTTCAGTATGTTGAAGATTTTGGGTACTTGGGACTGTCCATCCTTATAGGATAATTTGTTGAAATGGTTTACATCATACACAAATCTGAGATATTTTCCCTTTTTAGTTCTTTGGGGAATCTAGAAATACAGGAACAAAATTTTATTTGAAGACTTGTCTCGAAATGATGCTTGGATTGTCACAAACATAATAATGGCAATAAAAGAACATGTAGGGAACAATGATGTAGACAGGATTTATTATATCCTTTACCTGATTTATTTTGATAAAACTACTATCAGATTCTTTGATGGTATTGTTGTTGGGGGTATGAGTGGAATTGGAGCGTTTCTCAAGTTAAATACATATCATGTTTACAGAGCCTATTTTGCAGGGGGTGAAGGTAATAATATCAAAGCGGAGATCTTGGAACTTTGGGGCCTTCTCTTTTTTTCTAAAAGACTCCAAATAGATCATTTAATGGTTGCAGGAGATTCTAAAGTAGTTTTGGACTGGTTTGTTGATAAAACAAAGTTGGAAATTATATCCCTCAAGCCATGGAAGACGAAGATCCTAATTCTTAGAGGCCATTTCACTGGAATCAAATCCATGCATGTCCACAGGAAATTCAATTCTGAGGCAGATTCTCTTTCCAAAAAAGCTATAAATTCTCCTATAGGCTGGTTGTATTTTGAGGAATCCTACATGGGATTTGTGATCAATGTAGATCTACTTTATATCTTCTAAAGTAATCCAAACTTTTTTGTATTTTCCTTTTGGACAGTGAAGTACAATTTGGATATTTATAATTTGAACATGTATGCAATTGAATCTTTCTAATATTTGTATGGAATGAAGAATTGAAAGTATATATAAGGTAGTCAAAGATCAACATCAAAGATGTTAAGAGATACAATATATACTTCTATATAGACCCCAATGTAATAGAAAATTTCTCTTAATTCAATAATGAATAACAACGAAACTACTTTTTCTACATTAAAAAAAATAAACATTAAAAATATAAATATTAAAAATATGAAAGAAATGGGTAAGAGAAATGTCCATTATTTGACATTAAAAAATTAATAACATTGATATTTGATGTTATAAGAACAATTCTCATTTTTACACTTTGATATATTTCGAGAAATGCTCATTGATCACTAATTCTAATTCCATAATATGTGAAATGGAACTCAAGATGGGGTTATATATATATATTTTATTATTATTATAATAATGAAAAAAATATAAAATTATTATTTTTTATTTATTAACATTTAATCATATTATTTTCATAATTTTGATGAACATACTCTTTACCATTATCTAATATATTTTTATCATTAAAAAAAATACATATTTATAATTTTTAATAATTTAATATATTATTTTTTAAAATAAAACTTATATTTATTTATTAAATATTATATATATTTAGAATTTTTTTTTTAGTTTAAATGTTTTATGAAATAATTGTTTTTGGCGATATTTTCTAAGACTTTTGCTTGAAATTTGATTAAAACTATAGATTTGAGTGATTATTTCTATATAATTTTAGTGTTTCAAGAACTTTTTAACATGCTAAATCCATTTATGTATTCATAAATAAATTTTAAATAACAAAAAATAATAATTTCTTACAAATTTATATCATCAAATTTAAGTGAAAAAAATAATTTCATAAAATAATTAGACAACAACCTTATTTTTTAAAATCATATACTATTCATTTAATATTATCAAAAACATTATACTTTCCTTTTATTTGTAAATTATTAAATGTAATTTAAATATTTAAAATTTTTACTCTATATATAATCAAGACTATCTACTTAAGGGATTTTAAATACCTATAATTCTTTTATTTGTAAATTATTAAATGTAATTTAAATATTTAAAAATTTTACTCTATATATAATCAAGACTATCTACTTAAGGGATTTTAAATACCTATAATACAGAGAATGCATCATCACATTCTTTATTATCTTAAAAAAAATATCTCATTTGAAATTTATGTATTAAAATTACATCTTAAGTTAATATTTGTGGCGATTGAATATGATTTTAAATATATATAAAAAAGGAAAGTCTTTTTACATAAACTTGTTACTTTTTCCAAGGATGAAATTTATCCATGTTATGTATGGGCTTGTAACGAATTGTTTTATTTACTTTAAAAGAAACGCTTCATCTTAATTGTCTTAAACTTAATTCGACATTGTGTGTGAAAAGATTATATTTCTTTAATTATCCTTTCATAATATGATTAAAAGTAGTCAATTATTGTTTTCTCAATCGGTTAAGGTGTAGGTTTTGTTTGGTAGGCAATTCGAGTTCAATACTTTTATGGTGAGTTTAGTTGGGAGGAGACACCCAAAAATCTAGTCATGTTAAGGGTTGGTGCAGTCCAGGCCAGGTGCGATCTCTAGGTGATTTTGACGACTTAGATGCCCCTTGGTTGTGATTTCTTATCCAATGGTTAAAAATGTTGGCCTAGCAGATTACAAGCACATTTCTAACAAAAACAAATGATTAAAAGCATATTATATAACAAACTTTTGTAATGTATCTTCATGTTCCAAAATTTTAGAAATTAAATCAAAATATTGAATTGATTTGATATCTAATAAGTTTTACAAAGTTGTATAGATAATGAAATTGTACAGGAAAACAGTCTCAAAACTAAAGCATGGTGCGTTTAGATTTCTTTTTATGAGCAAATCAGTTTACTTATATGAATGGAGTGAGGAAAAAGCACACACAATCCACTTAGATAGTGGCACACCGCTAGTGTTACGAGGAAAATCTCTCTATGGCCAGGGGTAAACAACAACAGACGGAACGACACCCAAAAATCAAATATAGTCTCAATTATGCTAGATAAATGGAAATGCTAACAAAAGCAATGCTAGAAGCCTACCTCATCCAAAGAAGACCATGGTTGAGCTCACAATCCAATGCTTGATACCTGCAACTTGTCATCAACATCCAATATACACAAGCGTATGGAAATTATATAAAACATTAGCATATAATCTAACATAATCCACTAACATGTATAACAAATATATCCATGGAAGGTAATACAAATATTTTCAACATATAATTGGACGAGAAAATAGTGTTTCTATTAATGTAATCAACAGAAGTACATAGGTGACAAACTTCTGTATCGACACATATTAGAACAGAGAAACTAAGTCCGTCCACCTGGGCCTTCACTGCTTCAATCCTTCACAAAGGCAAGCTCAAAAGTGATAGGAGTAATTTAGTTTCTCCTTATTAAGATAGGAAGATCTTAGGGGCTGAACAAAAAGGAAGTTCATACTGTTAAGGACAAAGGGATGCAAACTCAATATGAGGTGAGATTTTTCCAGAGTGTATTTTCTCTCAATGATGAATTTCTTCAAGGCTTGCATATGGCTCAATTTATAGCCTTTAAATGGACTTGAAGAGTCAAGTCAGAGCGTTTCCAGTATATGGAAGGTCAAGGATCATGGATCTCATGACTTGACATGGAAACCCGACATATTTTTTAATTTTTGAGCACAAAACATGATGTATGTAGGATGTAATGGAGAAACCTATGTATACACAAGATGTCTAATTGTGGTCTGCATATATATACACAATTTTGAATTTTTTTATTGTGGAATGAGTAAAATGGGGGACGTGAGTCTGCAGACTTAAAAGGAAGGCCATCAAAGAAAGATGCATGGAGTGTGACAAAAATTGCTATAACAAATGCCCCCTAATGTGTGAGGTTAGAGGAGCAATCAAAATGGATGAAATACATTATAATTCCCAGAAGTGGAGTAGTGAGGATCCAGCTGGAAGAACTAGTCACCCATTAAAATATTACAATTCATATTGACTATGTACACATGGCTACCAATCTGGAGTAAACAGTAGATCCATGTGGATATATAAAAAATAGTTTTTCATGGCCATGAATAGGAAATACAAAGTAGGCATATTCCATAGGTGGTCATAGTCACGAACAAAACACAATGGAGTCTAGCCTCAAAATCAACTGAAGATATTTTTATACAATGTCGTACAATCTGATCTTCTATGATCATCGAAGTCATATAGGTACTGGTCCAATGAAAGAGAACAACAGATATGGAAAGTTGCTACTATGAGATGGAGGTCTTCTACACTATCCGTTGGAGGTGAAAGTCTGCATCATGTGAATAAAGGAGTTGAAATCGAACACAATGAGGCTTTGTTTGATTATCGATCATTGAGGTAATTCGTTAACAAATGCGAGACAACCCACTGATAATGAAAGTAGGTGTCAAGGCATAGAGTGCATTCAACAAGTGTGAATAAAGGTGTTGAGGTCGAACACTTGAAGGATCCATCGATTAGGGGACATTGATGTATTCCCAACTATCAATGGCATGAGAACCTGCCACTGATGACTGCAAGCCTCTAGGTACTCTTACGAATCTAGATCTCGATTCCATAATAGATGGGATGAAGTCAATGGAATGAGACCTACTGAAAGGAGAGAATTAATGCATATATCATCATCCAACATGAGGAACAAAGCAATATATTGATGATTAGGAAGAAATCAGACGAATATGATGTTCACAAACCAACGACCATGTGTCTCTCTCCTGCACAAGATGCAAGTAGTACATGAAAGAGACCCTATGACTAGAAGCCAATAATGAAATCTTTCGACAAAGGTGAGGAAACCACCAATAGGGTCTAATGGAATCCAAGACATTGAATGAACCCCAATGTGTGAATATATTTCTTGTTGTCGAACAAAAGGGAACCCCCTAGTGAGTGACCCATGGAAATATGTCATATGTTGGGTTCAAGGTCACCTACTAATAATGAAAGTAGGACTAGGGTGCAAGGTAGGACAACAACCTCATGTGATTATGAGATTCACTTGTAAGGGGATGGACGACATGCAAAGTCAGGAGTTATGAGGAATGACCGACATGCAAAGTCAATAGTTATGAGAAATGACCGACACAGGGTTATATTTCCTTTGAACAAGAACATGAGATGGATGGATGACCGAGGAAGAATAGATTTAACATTGATCATTAACAAAAGTTTGTGATGCAGGAGGAATCAACAAAATCTTTGTGGGGACTGGAAGAAAAACTAGTCAGAGTAGTAAACTCTAAGTATCGATCTCAGCTTCCTAAGGCCATGCTAAACCCAAACCTTGGATGAATGGACTCAATAATTTGTGCTCTGGTCAAAGGCGAGATGACTGTTTTCAAAATGATATAATATTGTTTTCCCACTCGTTTTTTTTGTTTTTTCATAGTAAAATAAATGCTATGATATGAGAGAGGAAACAAGTGTCACAAGTAAGAAACTAGTTCCAAGCAATGGAACATACCTATGCTCAATGCAAGGAAATGCATGTGGGACATGGACACTCGGGGGGATGTTTCCTCTTCGGCTAAAGGGTGTTAATCTACAAGGGACATATGGAAGGCACTACTTGGATAATGCTGAGAATTGTTGGGGAAAAAGGTTTATAATGAGAAAGCAGGAGCCGACATTAGGCTCAACAATGCAAGTAGGATAATGGGATACGATCACGAATTAACTCCAAAAGTGTCATTTTTTGTATATTTAGTCTCCTAGGCCAGAAAAAGTATAAAACAATACCAAGGAGAACTCTTCTAGCCAATGGTGAGTAGAGTATTCATTTTTCATAAGTAGTCAATTTGGTCCGAAAAAGGGTTAAAATTATACCAAAATAGATGCCCTTTCAAATCCATTTAATGAGTGTGAAAGAGACAAGTTCATGTGACAATATTTTCATTTTTACAGGAGTCAGAAAAGAGCTTAACTAAGACTTGGCGAGAGTCCCATAGGTAGTGGTCAGAATGAGATTGAGTAAGAGTAATGAGGTTCCAACGCATTGTCATAGCGGGGCTATAAGGGACTCTCGATCTGCATAGAAAACTTACACCATGGGTGCCAAAATACAAAGGGAATCTAATCTAGGATGCCCATGGATGGTAGGCTCTACCACATGAATTACAACACTTCTAAAAAACATAGAAGGTTCTTTGTCGCAACTCAGTGGGATCTATCCTAAGGAAAAATGATATAAGAAACTGATAATGAAAAAATGAATGGAGGGGAAAATCTAACCTATATGCCATTTTCGAGATCACGACCTGTCATAACAGATCAACATAAAGAAATGTACCAAATAAAAATGTCTCCAAAGTCCTGTATATAAGACCAAAAACACTAACCCAGAAGTTAATAAGTCTAATATAGAAACCTCTAATAAAACATGTGTTAAGGCATATGGAACTTGAAAACAAGAAAACCTAAAAGTACAATATGTACAGGGGATTGCACAACCTTACGGATTATTCATAGTAGTTCTCCAGGTAGGGCCCATTTCTAGGCCCAAGATAAAAAAATTTAGGGTAATCAACTTGTAAATTTTCCAGTTCAGGAAGAGGTCAAAAATCCAAAATCATAGTTTCAAGGATAGCCTCATATGAAGGCAACTCAACATCCATGAAACTGAGGCTCGATAACTCACAAATACCAGGAATCAAGGTCTCACAAACAATAATATTATACTTAAGAGGAAACACCAGATTACTTGGGCCAATAGGGGGATGCTAGGCCTCCCACGTAGGTCTTCCATCGAGAGCCAACAACTCACTGGTAGCTGACACAAGCTTCAGAGAACCTAAAAATTTCCAAGCCGAGGAGGATAAAATACTTGTAGAGGATATTTCATCTACAATATATAGATGAACACCCATTATCTAGAAGGGTGCAGAAGAAGGAAGGTGGGGCTCTACAATATCATTCCAATCAAAGAAAACCATCTTAGGACTTGGAGGGACCATCCTCGAAGAGAATGGAATGCCCCCTTTTTTAGAGGGTATAGAACTAGAAATGATAAGGACATGGTCAAAATATGCATCACCCTCCAAAAGAAGAGTGGGATTGGCCGAAGATTGCATCGACAATGTCACTTCCTTAGAATTGTCACTCTCTGAGAGAAGAGTGGGATCGACCGAAGATTTCATTGACACAACCACTTCTTCAATCGTTGGTTGAATAGGATGCAAGAAAACATGGTCAAGAGACATATAGGCCCCAAAAACAAGAGTGGTGTCGATCAAATATTGCATTGGCACGAACGCTGCATCAAGCAAAGAAGGATTAGATTGTTGGGAAATCGAAGACAACTCAGAACCTGAAGGGTCATCAGAAAAGGATTGTGTTTCTCGTATCACGACAGTAGTAGGGCATAAACGAGTTATGTGACCTACTTTGCAAAGTATACAAAGGAACTTGGGATTATGTCCTATATGTATAGGCTTCTCAATCATATCAATTCCCCCAGCATGACTTACAGTGGTTGGTGACATGCTCCCAGCATGACTTGTAGAGGCTAGTAGCTAATCTCCAACATAGCTTGCATAGGTTGGTGATGTTTGTCCAATGTGACTAGCAGTGACTAGATTTGTGCCCCCAGCATGACTTGCAGTAGTTGGTTGTAGGTCTTCAACATGACTTGTAGCGACTAGTTGTCAGTCTTCAACATGACTTACAGAGGTTGTTGACCTATCTCCAACATGACTAGAAAAGGTTGGTGATATGAAAGGCATTGAAGGTATCATCCCAGATGGGAACGCTTGCAAGGAGAAAGTGATATGATACAGATTGTCCATGTGAGGATAGTCATTGCCCCCCAACAAAGGAAATATTTGCGTGGGTTTTCTCATGTTAGAAAATTGAGCCCACCCCGATGTAATATCATAGGTTGGAGGAGGATTTTCTATAAAATAAGCATTCACGGAAAAAGGAATTGTGGACGACGGATAGACGAACATGATATATGAAGTAGAAACACCGCCCATATGTCCATTCCATCATTGAAAATTATAACTAGGATTGGGTTCAGAGGAAGGAGGATTCCAACCCCTTATCATAGGAAATGATCAAGGGATATTCCCCCAACCAATCGGGAAATGACTATAATGAGGTGACATGCCCCTGACCCAAAACTAGCGTCGAAATTGCAGGGTGTCAGAAAAGAGGACAACATGTGTGAAGTAATATTCAACATACCAAAAGAGAAAGGATTAGAGGCCATAGTCATCGACTGAGTACTATAACAATGCATCGCCATAAAAATGTGCTAGGGAGAATGGATATCGATGATGATGAATTGATACCAATCGAAAATATAAAATCATACATCCCCATCGACTAAGCTGAGATCATGGACTGGGTAGCACTAACTGAGGGAGTCCCAGGGGGTCCACCAACCATAGCAGAGGTTGGAGTTGAAACAATACTCAGAATGGTATGATCGTGAGTCTGAGAAATGGAGATATATGCACCAAGTTTATTAAGTCTATGCATTTTAGGAAGCGGATTTGGTATTAGACCCAACTGTGGTAATTGATTCAAGAGACAACGAGACCAATAGGGAGGCTAGTCTCACTCCATGATGACTCAAAACTCATGACGCAAAGAAAAATCCCAAGGCCAACTAATACACAACGAGCACACACCTAAATAAAACTAGAAGCCAATGCATGCAAACAAGAGGACATGGTTGAAAGGGACCTCCCGAACTAAATAAGGTATGCATCTCCCAAGAGGGGATGAGAATCCCAAAAAATAGAGTGGAGGTAACAAAATCAGTTATAAGGACCCTCGTGGGATTCACAACGCATTTGTTCAAATTCCTCCAAAGATAAAATCCTCCATAAATTCTATGTGTTTTCTAATCCCTATCTGACTCGGGGGTACTTGCAAAACAACCCCTGCAAGCAACCTATGTGGATACCTAGGTCAAGAAACTATGGTCACCACGGTATAACCAATGCTCGAGTGAGAAGTTGTAGGTATGGTCCACCGTATGGGAAGGGTAGCAAAGCTCGAAGTCTCGAAAGAACCACCTCTCACAGAGGTAAAGGCACTTGTGAAGCCCCTAGATACGAATAGAACCCCAAAAATATATCTAATGCTAGGAAGGTATTAGAGGGTTATCTCTGCAACCAACTTCTCGAGACCTCATGCTTAACTCTAGTGTGATCGGAGCTTCTTGAGGACACCAATTATACAATGGGTTTCACCACTCCCTAGTTAGACACATACGTTGAGTTTTATATCCTTGGAGAATTTTACTCACAAAATCCTATTCCAAGGCCCTAGATCTTGAACTTGTTTGTGTACCCTGAAAAATAAAATTGTTTCTAATCAATTTTGATTATTCAACATTAATTTTAATGGCTTCTGCTTACTCAAGAGGTGTGGTTTTGAAACTAATGGTGTTATGAATTAGCATATAAAAAGAAGAAAATGTAAAAACACTGCTAAGTATTATTCTTGGTTTTCAAAGAAATGGTATGCTTCTAAATGTTGTTCATAGGATTAATTCTCTTCAATTTCAATGAAGTGCAGTCTTTCCTAGCATGCCAAAACCAATGTAATGCAGACAAAAGTGAAAATGATCTAAATAAAATGCAGAAAGAAAAAAAAATGTATTTTCAATATAACAAAATGAAAATGAAAGGTTTGAATAAACAACCTCTCAGGTAGACCCTACTACAAGCACAAGAATACAAGCCAATCAGGACACCAAGAAGCGACTAATGAGACTAGAATGCAAGGACAACAAATGAGTTCACCCAAAAAATTCAACATTGATGCAGCTTCCCATCACTATGTAGGCATTTAACAATCATGATAGGGACCCAAGAAGTCTCAACAACCAACAAAACTCACCCAAAAAACACTAAACCTAGCCAAATATACTTATAAAATAGTGTACGTGACTGTCCATGGAACATAAGAAAATGTACACGCCCAAAACACAGACAACACATGTATGTATGCGAATTTCAAGGGAAAACATGAGTATGCCAAGAAAGAAACTGATCGGGAAATGGTTAGTCCAAGAAACTCATATACAAAGAAAAATGCAGGATGTCAAGCAACATGCAACACATATACTCAGGCAAACAAATAACAACAAAGGAGAAAATATCACCAAATACCCCAAAAGGGAGATCTCCCCAGTGGAGTCCCCAATTATATTATGAAGAAAATCTCTCGATGGCTAATGCTAAACCACAATAGATGGAACGACACCCAAAAATAAACTCTAGTCTCAAGTATGATATATAAATGGAAATTATAACAAAAGGAAGGCTAGAAGCCTACCTCATTCGGATGCCCGAAGAAGACCATGGTTGAGCTCACAATTCAACACTTGATACCTGCAACTTGTCCTCAACATCCAAGATACACAAGCATTTGGAAATTATATAAAATGTTAGCATATAAACTAGCATAATCCACTAACATGCATAACAAATATACCCATGGAAAGTAATATAAATATTTGCAACATATAATTGGACAAGAAAAGAGTATTTCTATTCATGCAATTAGTAGAAGTACATAGGTGGAAATTTTTTGTATCAACACATATCAAGACTGAGAAACTAAGTCCCTACACCCATGCCTTCATCACTTCAATTCTCCAGAAATGCAAGCTCACAAGTGATATGAGTAATTTAGTTTCTCCTTCTCAAGATAGGAAGAGCTTGGGGAATGAACACAAAAGAAGTTTAGACTTCCAAGGACAAAGGGATGCAGACTCAATATGAGGTGAGATTTCTCTAGAGTCTCTTTGCTCTCAATGATGAATTTCTTCAAGTCTTGTACATGGCTCAATTTATAGCCTTCAAATGGACTTGAAGGGCCGAGTTAGAGCATTTCCAATATATGAAAGGTCAAGGATCAAGGATCTTGTGACTTGGCATGGAAACTCGACATATTTTTTAATTTTTGAGCACAAAACCTGATGTATGCCGGTTGTAATGGAGAGACCTACGTATATGCGAGTTTCCTAACTGTGGCCCACGTATATGTACAAAATTTTGAATTTTTAACTCTGGAATGAGAAAAATGGGGGACTTGAGTCTGTAGAGGGAAAGGGAAGGCCATCAAAGAAGGATCCATGGAGTGTCGAAAAAATTGCTATAATAGTAAGGGAAACAAGGCTGGGGAAACAAGACCAATAATAGTGGAGGATACTATCAGTCTGTATAGTTTGGGCCAAGTTTTTAATTACATACAAACTTGTAAAACTATAAAACCAAACTAAGTGCCTATTTGTCTTCCTGCACTTAGCCATACAAGTCCTATAAAAACTACTAAAGAAATTCAACTTTCTATGCATATTGAAAGTTAGGATAGAGAGGTCATATTCCCTCGCAATGTGCTCCTGATGTTGAGGCCTATGGTCACCATCAACCAGAGAAACAAGATGTTGGGAACTAGACAAGAGTTTGGTATTTATCTCCTCGAGTTGTTACTTAACCTATGCCAATTACACGAGGATATCCTCCATGTCCTCTTCTCTATCCCGAAGAACCTTTCCCATGAAGGTTTTGATGTGCCAATATAGGTCCATCGTCCTCTAGTACTTGGTATCCCATGACCTGGAGCTTCTTGGATCAGGTACCCAGTCACTAATTTCAGCGTCAATTTCCCATTCATGTATGTCGTGTCGGTCCAGATAGATTTGAACCTATTTTACATTTTCTATCTCCTCCTAGATGTGATGAGGGAATTGTTCCATGTACTCTTGTACAATAACCTTGGATTCTATCATCACTCGTGGACTATTAGGTTATGAAGTAGAGTTGCATGAGGTGGAGAGCCCAGGAGGTGGGGGGTCCTTCTACCTTGACGATAACTTCAGTTGTATCCACATCTAGGTGGAATCACAACCAACAAGGATATAGAGGCCAACTAAGGGATTAAGGGAGCCCAAAGAAAGAAATGATGCACAAAGAGATTCACAAAAGATCCTCTATGATGGGGAGGTAGGGCCTCCACCTTTATCATGAAAAAAACCTTAGGTTCGAAGCGACGCCACCCAAGAACATTATGTGAATGAAACCGAGATACCACTCAAAGCCATGATACAAAACAATGGCATGAACAACCCACAAAATGGAATAATGGTATTTTCTACCAACACGGTTCATGATTAAATGATGGAGCGGGCATATGGGATCATCTGAACTGGCCTTAATTAGCAATAATGCTTGCACATAACTTTGTGTTTTTTCAATCCTCCAATTTTATGCTATCCAACATGCCATCCAAGATATCTACCATCTGTCTAGTCTAGGATTCGGGCACGTGTTTGTATGAATTCCCAGTTTTATCCTTGTGCCTCCTTGTCACCCCATCCAAGGGCATTATTTCTTGAGCTTCAATGTTAGAGCATTGTTTGGATAACAGATCTATTTGAGAGGCATCCCACAACATGTCCAGGATTTCCTAGCCTCCTATAATTCCTACATTTTCCATTTTGTTCACCATTTAATGTGCTTAGATTAAGTCATACATGTTATTTGAAAAAATATTCAAAGTAAAAAATTATAAAAAATCAAAATAATATAAGACAAAATTTATTATAATAACAATATATGTACACTCATAAAATAAACAATTATTCTCATCATAGTACATTGTTTTAAACTATATTAGGCTTAAAATTATTTTTTCCTTCCTCTCTTAGTCCTTCTCCTTGCACACTACACACTTCTCTTGTACTACCTCATTACATACAATCTACAACTACATAGAATTTTCCTCACCACTAATGTCTTCTAACTACAAATATATTATTCACCTTTATATGCCTCATCCTTAGGTGTCAAATCACTCCAATGCCAATTCCTTGGCTTCACAATTATTTATCCACTCTCATAGCCTATTGATTTCTTATTTCTTTTGGTGCCATCTTTATTTGTTTCCTAACCATTTCACACTACATATGAATGAAATCACTTTCTTCTTTGTTGCAACATTCTATTCACCTTGTTCTCAAGATTTTCACTCCCAACCACTTCAACTTTCCTCTTAGAATGGTCCATCACTACAAGGAGAACACCTTGTAGCGGAGGTTTTTGTGGAAGTTTTTAGTGTTACAAAATTTGACAAAATTTTCAAAACAACCTCCCCTATTGACCGTGGAAGTTTTAGAGGATTTCCATATAACTAAAAAAAATTGGGTGGATAGAGGTTGTAGTGGAGTTTATTTTTTCGATGTTGTTCTTGTCAAAGAGCATCAGTGCGATATTGACAAAGATGCACCAATGCATTACTATAATAAAAACGCATTGGTGCATTAATATAATACAAATTTCCCAACACATTAATATAATAAAAAAATGTCTCGGTGTGTTTATAACTATTATGCACCGGTTCCTCCTTTTTCCTTGTATATAGAACATCAATGTTCTTATAATTTCTACACATTGGTTTCACCTTGTTTGTGTATGAAGCACCGGTGCGTTTTATGATTTTTATGCTCCAATGTGTTTAGCTTATAGTGAGCACTAGTGCAATCAAGTTATCCTAATACCTGGTGCATTTAATATAGCATGTTCCTCGGTGCTTGTGTAATTAGTGTATCAGTGTCTGTTTTACCATGTGCATCGAAAGGTAGTGGAATTTCAAATATTTGAGGTGAGATTTCAGTGCCATTATTTTTACTAAGCACTAGCGTGTATATTATAGTAAAGGAACTCGTGCAAAAATAATATTTAGAACCTTGGTGTGTATAATAAACTTAATGCACCGGTATGTAAATTATTTTTAGTGCCCCAATGTATATTTTAAACATGAGCACCGTAGAATTTTGAAACGATAAATATTATTGTACGTTATATCATTTATGGAATGGTTTGTTTTCTTAATATTCCATACCGGTGCATTATTATAATCAATGTGCACTAGTGTGTATGACTCCTCAAAACACACCGATTTATATATTATGGTATGCACCGTCCAGTGAGTTCAAAATAATACAACGCACTCATATGTATATATTTTAATTCATTGTTTTTTACAAATTTTCAAAGAATCATTTCAAAATCAAATATTTTTTTATAATAATATTATTTTATATTTGTGTTATTGCATTTCGATATAATGATTGCATTAATGCGTTATCCAACCAATTACACCTTTGTTATTTGAAACAATGTAAATCATCCACATATTAATTTTTCAGGAACACAACATTTTATGACATTTGACAATGCAATGAAATAAGAAACCCATTTTATTATATATAAATAATAGACCCATTGTCATACAAAAAGGGACAACGTAAAGGTCCACAATAATCAAACTGCAACCAATTTGTAATTGCTACACTTATTGGTAACATGTCCTCATACAATTGGGACAATATGTCGAGTACATTAAACAAAATCCCTAATTTTCAAAGACAAATATTCCAAAACATACAACTTGCAGTAACATTAAATTATATTGATTGGCATTCATCAATTGAACTATTGTCATCCCTCGATTTATGTGCATTCCTCATTTCTTCCTCATTTGTAGGTGATATTGTATTTTGGTTTTTTAACATAATGTTTTCTTGATAGGCTTGTTTTTTATGTTCTGCCCCTTCATCTTCCATCTACAAGCATAGAAATAAATTGTAATAAGTATATATACATTTATATATATAGTTGAATATACATGATTGCGTAAATAAAAAAAATACATTAGCACCAAGTCTTTCATAAACAATACACATTCTTTTGAAGCCATGCTTCATGAATTCTCTCAAAATCTCCTATGTGGGTTGCATTCCATACTTTTTTTCTTGCATATTTAATACGACATGGCAAAACACAGTTGATATAATCAATATAAAGTTTTCTTGTTTTTTCATTAATTATAAAACAAGGGAAGTTAAACAACATAGTTACTTACAAATTGTTCAATTAAATTTTTGTTCTTCAACATATACCTATAACCCATTCTTGACCCAATGTTTATCAATTTATGGGTTGTCTCATATTTGTATGTTAGCACATACTAGAAGACATCCATTGATAAGTGTAAATTAATTATTTAAATATAAATATCACAACAAACATGAAATATTAAGAAATGTTGAAAACATAAATACTCACAAAATTCGCAATCAACACTTTTATTCCTTGTCATCATGTCTTATGTGTTGAATGGATTCTATTTGTTTTTCTTTTCTACAACAAAACAATTGAAAATTAGTATTTCACGTGATACTTAAATTCTATGTACATAAAAGAATAAATAATTCATTACATGCATCCGATGTACACTTTAGTTGGGATGGTTCCTCTTGCAAAAAAATTATGTTCATTTATTTTACAATTTTCTTCTACACTTTTTTGGACATCCCTACCGACATGGTTGGTTTTCCACTTGTTTGTCCCTTGGAATTTTCTAAATCTCCCTGAAAAAGAAACTAGGAATCATCAGATATAAAAATTACTTAATTTAAAAAAAAATAAGATCTTGATGTGTATAGTAACTTAATCTGCATTGAGGCTTCAAACATATTTATATGCATCAATGCATCAACCATACATATACGCATCAATACAATATAACAATGTCAATGCGAAATTAAAAACGTCTTACAATTCTTTGTATTTAGTCGGTGATTTATGAATTAAGAAAATCACGGCTTCCTAAGTATTGTTTATTATGCATTGTCGAGCTGTGAACAATTTTAAGACATGGTGATTTCCATATAAAAACAATATGTTTTCCATTTTAAACTGAGCAGTTCACTTTGTAAATAATGTTCCCTAACGTGTATCTAAGTTAAATGTGCACCGTCGATGGTGGAAAGGATTTTTTAATATTATTTCTAATTTATATTAAGCGGTGTTGTTTACAAACAAATATGCATCGATGCTCTTACTAGGTACAAAGCGCACTGGTCACCACAAAGGCATTTTAAAAAAAATGACAACAACAAGACAATTTGGGATCCAATGCAATGAGTGGTTCCATTGCAACAAATAGAAAACACCCATATGTAAATAAACAAAACCTATAAAAAAATTGCTTAAAAAAAATTCTTCTTGTGAAATATAGAAAGAGAAAGCAAAAAAACAGTGAGGAAATTAGGGCTTCCAATACTAAAGGTAACTATGAAACCCTTTTTTTGTTTGGGAATGAACTGAAAATTGTTTCAATCAAATAGAAGAATGATTAAGATGATTAATAGAATTAAATAATATACTTGAAATTTCTCCTTTGTAGATTTCTATGTGATCTACAGTAATCCCCTCGAATTTGGCTCTTAAAAAAAATCAACCCATTCAGAAGTCTTTGTTGATAAACCTCTATTGCACAAATATCCTTTCTAAAATTTGGAAAACAAATAAAAGAATGAATAGGGTTTTCCTTTATAAATACAAAAAAACAAATTCCCGCTCATTTTTTCATTGTATATTTCAGCACATTGATGATAAACGTGCACATTTTTTTTCTTCAAAAGTTACATTTTTGGTGCGCTATATCATGAGTAGTGCACCAGTATGGTGTGTATGTATAACACACCAATTTATTTTCATAATGAATTTCAAAGTATTGATAGTAAGAGCGTGTTATTTTTCTAACTTGCTTAAGTTGATGTGCTATATAGTTTGAAACACACTGGTGTAGTGAGTAATTAATAACGTAAATTAGGGAGGTGTGTAAGTAATAATACATTATAAGACAATTAAATTTGCACAATGAAAATGCAAACATCCACATTTAGCTAAATATCATCTTGAATGGAAATTGACCTCAATTAATATTGGAGTGTCTGAACATTGTAGCGAACAAAGCATCCTCTATCTGGGAACTCTCCTAGCCCCATGTCATTCACTGCACAAATTCATTTGAATTCATTCACACCAAGAGCAACGGTTGAACCTATATCACCACCACCACATTAGATGTAGGAACAAAGAAAGCAGAGTTTATGGAAAACCGCTTGAAAGAAAATACCTTAGAGCCACAAATGCTCCGCTCACTTAAATAACTTTTAACTGGGAGGCAATAACAAAGGTCAGTATTTGGTGCTTCTCTCCATTAAACACACTTGTGCACTTGGTTTATCCATATACACCAATGCGTATTTATATGATGAAGCAGACTGTCAATTTATAAAATGTATTCAAAGTTATTTTTGAAGTTAGATTGTTCTATGCTACCCAAGATGATGGTTTTGTTTCAAATGCAGGAAAAAAGGAACTATAATATCAAATGGCCATTTCTTCAGATTCTAGCTCAATTTTTATTTATTTTTATCTTTGGAAGACCTTCACGTTCTCTCACACTGATTTTAGTACGTCTAGATTTTATTGATAATTCATTTATCTCTTTGAATTTATGTTATGTATGCAAGTGCAGTTTAATAATTGTTCATTGAATTTTACAGGATCAATATTCAGGATTGAGTTCAGGTGCTCAAGATATTCCTGTAATCCTAAAATTGTGAAAGTTCTTATCAGGAGAAAGATACCACAAGAATATGTTTGATGAAAATGGAAAACTTAATTACCCTACCAATCCTAACATGCCATATTCCAGCAACCACCCTGGTTCAATGATACTTACACCATGAATTGGATCTCTTTTATGTAGACAACCCCATAGGACGTAAGAAAAAGAGGATTGAGTAATTGTATTTTTGGATTTTCAATGGAACTAATGTAAATGTATTGCTTAATTTGATATTTGTTTTATAAAGTGGTTGGTTTTATGTTTATTATTGGAAAACAAATGTCCATGCTTCTAATAAGTGTTTGGTATAATGTTTGAGCATATTAAAATCATTATGTTACTAATATTATCGATGTGATGTTCAATATTTTTACAATCGAGATTATGATGACAAGTGACTTGTCCACCATATACCATTGCATCCCACTACAAGGTCAAGTCACGAGCTCAATTCTAAATGAAAAAAACTCAGAGAGGAATCATATTGAGAATGGTTGAAAAAACCACTTATTCAATTCCCACAATGGCTCGAGTCACTAATTCAAAACCTCGAAAATAACACTAGTTCTTCACTTGTTGCGGATGAAGGCAATGATATTGAGGTTGGTATGGATGATTTATTGTGGGATACCAAATCCATGGAAAGAATGTTGTTAGATGAATTCCAACAAAATGAACTAGGGGATGACGTTTATGTAATAGATACCTTCTACGAAATCCTAAAATATTCTTCCACTACCCTTCTATTTGGTCGATTACAGAGGCCTGCAAGGTATACCCAAATAGAGAAAACAATGTTACTGTACAACTTGAAAGAAATGTATGGTATGTCAGACACATGTTTCTTAGAACTTTTGAGGTAACTAACTGTTAAGTCCATTAAATTTTTAAGGAATCTTGTCATGTGATGAAGGAAGAAAATAATTACTTTTTTCATGCTTAATGATAGTGTACATTTATATTTCTCACTAATTGCAGGTTACTCAAAGGTAAGGTACTTCCGAGTGATAATATCTTGCTCGATAGCTACGTAGAGGAAAAGAAAATGTTGAAAATGTTGGGTGTTGAGTACATATCATATTACGCATGTCTGAATGATCGTATTCTATACATAAAAAAATATGCGGACAAAGAGATATCTCCAGAATGTGGGCATGACAGGTACCATAAATAAAAAAACAAGGGTAAGCCACATGGTACTTCTCATAATATATTGAGGAACATGCCTATAATTCTAAGGATTCAAAGCCAATTTCACTGCAAACAATTGGCCATGTTGTAGGGGTGGCATGCCTCACATAGAAGTTATCCAGGAGTTATGTGAATTCTAGCAGATTCAATAGCCATGAAGCATATAGAGGATACATGGCTCGATAAATTCAAGGATGAAGTACGAATCGTCTCATTGTGAATATCTATGGATGGAGTTAACCCATATTTCCTCCAAAACACCAACTATTCTGTTTGTTTGATGGTATTGATCAATAACAATATCCCCCCATGGTTGTCTATAAAGAATGAGCATCTTATGTTGCCTCTTATAGTCCTAGGTAGAATACAAGTGAATATAATGGATGTCTACCTCCAACCGTTGATAAAGGAATTTAAGCAAATATGGGAAGGGATACATGTATATGATGTATTAATACCCATCCCAATGGAGAGGTATTTTACATTGTATGGAATATCTGCATACACCACGCATGATTATCTAGGACTATGAGTTTTCTCTAGTGAGCATGTTCATTGATTTGTTTATATATGTAATTTTATTTGGCATACTTCATTTGGTGCAACTATATTTTTTACACTAATATGCTATGTATATGATAACATTGTAGGTCTTGTACAAAAGGGTATCATGGATGTAAATGTTGTGGAACTTCTATAAACGCTAGGTGGTCCAACCACCTATGAAATCCAATGTAGAACCATTCGAACGTATTCCTCCCAGAAGACCACCCTTATATAAGAGTTGCATCTTCTTTCAATGGTAAACTAGAGAGAACTCGGAGATATGAAATAATGACACCGACAAATTGGAATAGGTCATATGACACAGACACAAAGAAGGAGAAAAAAATAGTAGAACTATTTGATTCGAATGGGTAACCTATGTTCGGTGATCCTGAATTTTTGACACCTATGTTAAAAAAAATCCCATTGGGATGAAAAGGAAATATGTATTTTATGAGCTTCCATATTGGGAGCACCTTAAGATTGTCCATTTACTATATCCCATGCATATATTAAAAAATGTTTCATCTTCCTTATGGAGGCACATATCATGGAATAAAAGTGACATAGGTTGTCATGAGAGATCTTATTGCTTCAAATACTAAAAAGATACATTGGCCAAGAAATGAAACTAGAGGAGAGGTTGGTCCCTCTTGGTATTTTAAAGAAGGTGATGTCCCATGGATATTGAAGAAAGATGGTATTTCTATGACAAAGGATGTTATATTGGGTATGAATGAACCTTATTTATATGGGTCAAATCTACGATGTTGCTTTACTATAGAAGGAAATTTTTCGGGTTTGAAATCACGTGACCATATGAACCTTCTAAGGGTATGTATGTTGAATACATGATTCTTATTTTATACTAAAATCGGTAAAAATATGCTATGCACTCATAGTTTTATGAAAATTAATCATGTGTGTGTCTATTTTGTAGTGTCATTATCCCTTGCTCGTTTGTGTTTGTGTGAACCATGACTTTCCCCAAGATATGTGACATGCCATATCGAAATTATATGCATTTGTAAGTTGGATCACATAAAGGGAGATTCATATGGATAATATTCCACAATGGTGTCGAGAGATAGTTGAGATTGTTTTAATGTTTGAGAAGGAACTACCCATGAGTTTTAAAATTTTATGGACTTGCAATTCCATATTCTAATTCACTTACCTGATGAGGTTGAATTAGTTGGGGTGCTCTCATGTCGTTGGATTTTCTTCTTAGAGAGGTGCATAAAAAAATTGAAGGGGTTTGTTCAACAAAGGGAAAAACCGGAGGCCTCTATGGCAAAGGGGTACATAGTATATGATTCATTCTATTATGTTAGTGAGTACATCAAGCAAATTGATGACAAAACAAGAGAAATCATTTTGGACGACCATTAAGATGAGGACAAAATGGAAGGAGATCTACTCCAAATGAATGGAAAAAGGCACTTGATAAAGAGTAAGTCAATTATATTTCTTCAATTTAGTACAGAGAAATTGTTTACATTAAAGTTGATAATATATATTTCATCCCATGCTGTTTGTTTTGAATTCTTTTATACATCAACGAATTTTGAAATTTTGATGCCATCAATAAATTCGTTCTTTAAGTTGAAAATATACATTTGATCTCATGCTATTCGTTTTGAATTTTTGTATACATCAACGAATTTAGAAATGGATCCCATCAATAAATTCATTCTTTACAATGCAAAGGCAACACGACCATGGGTCGCATTGCATGAAGAGAAAAGAAGAAAATGGGAAAATGACAGGAAAACATGGTAGAAGCATGCCTTATACTGATAATTTAAAAGAAAATATGCCAAAAATATGTCCCAACAATTGGGTGGTTGACCAAATACAAAATAAATATGTGGTGTCCAGTTGTAACCCACGTGGAGAAGATCTAGATGCACTAATCATAGGGATCGGGTGAAACAACTTTGTAATAATGTCTCTGAGTACCACGTTCTATTTATAATATTGCACATTTGAATTGTAGCACATATTATGTTTTTATTAATGCTTCGGTTATTAGACATATGACACCATCCTTTGTTCACATTTTTATAGGTGCATTTGTTCCCATCTATGTGGGCATATGGACATCATTTTCAAACT
>ML778604.1:1050265-1102294 GCA_009831015.1 Picea engelmannii | reverse complement strand
GGAGGTAAAAAAATCAAGCTTTATAATATGAAAAGAGTGTTTGTATCACACCCAATCCTTCTAGCACATATGGAGCAAACTACTTCCATGAAACAATTGTCATGCCATTGACATTTCCATTCTAGGAACTACATTCTACATAGGTATCGCCATATTTGCAGAGCTCACTGTACCAGGACATTGGGCCAAAATATCTTGAGATAAGTATTACCTACCATTCATTTTATAAGAGATAACTTCTTTCAGTGTCAATTCTTCATGTCTTCTGTTTGCAAAGAAAATTATCGACACATTGTATGGTGTGCATTTATGCATGTTAAGGCCTGCTCAAATTCAATGATCTCTTCATGCATATATATTTGGATATGGAGGCTAGATTTGGTTATCACTAAGGTCCTGCCACAATGGATGAATGAGTTGTCACAACTTCTCTCCACATGGAAAGGGAATTGCATATAACAATTGGTCGTTCATGTTCTATTAATTTACGAAGAGATTAGCCTGAAATTTTTTAGTATTTTTTATAGTTGAATCCTACTTTAATATGTAAAAATCATCTTAGCACATTCCACTAGAATGCAAAATGTGTTAAATGTACCAATTTTATTCATTTTTTTAAAGTGAAATTCAAGTTTGGGGTTTGATTCATCTATGTTGGAGGGGATTTGCCACAAAATCCTATATAGAAATCTTGTTTTGCCAATGTTTAAGTAGTTGGCCATGACAATATCATAAATATCTATATTTATATTCGAAGAATCTTTAAAAACAGAGACGAAGAAGGATGACCAGCTAACTTATCTTCCCCGTAAAATGTTTGTAAATGAATGAAGTGATATTCCATCAATTTACTCAAAATAAGGAAGGAAGGGAGTCAACCAAGATTTTGGGGTTGTTTGGGAAGTATTTGGCCATAATTTTGACTCCTCTTATACGCTTGGATGCAAGATTGAAAAAAAAAATCAATGAAACAATTAAATGAAGCAAAACAATTTCACAATTTAACATGTGTAATAATATTACCACGATAACTTGGTTGATAGCCAATGTAATCTTAACACTAAGTACAAATTTTAGAACATTATCCATTCACTTTTGGTTTGATCAAAATATTATTTAAAACTCAAACTACATATATTTATTCATGGTTGGCATCATATACTTGGAATGCATGCTAACCTTTAGATTTATCTTGGAATGTGCCATTTTTCATTTTATCAAAGTGCGAAGTGTCATCCATTAGTTATATAATTTTTAAAGCAACACCACACATGACATTGAGACGTGATAATGACCCATCCTCCATTCCATGCCGAAATAGCATAAGAGATATACACCATTTATTCTTCACGATTAATAATTTACCATGTTAATATTAAACAAGTGCAGTAGGCTGCGATACACTGTCTCCGATGATAATAAAAGAAATTTTACTCAAATCTATATAAACTTACCGAGTTTCTTTTGTCTTTGAGGTTTCTCATTCCCCTCAGAGGGTGTGCGAGTGCTTTAGCTCGTTACTATAATTAAAATATGTCATTTCAAAAAAACCTAAATTTATTTTGGAGCCCAGCGTTTCTATCATATGTCTCCATAAGCAACTAGTTTTTTGAATAACAGTTTTTAGTATATAGTGGAGGTTTTTCATTTGTAGAGATTGTCCTAACAAGTTTAATTGTATGCCAAAAAAATGAATGGGAGTCTGCCCCATCAATGCTAGTGCCTAAACAAGCCTGCCACCAGATCCATTGGGTTTCTAACCCCGTAGCTATCAATTAACTTACCAAAAGAATTGAAAATGGTTTCAAACTACATATTTAGAAAAATAAGAGAAGAAAATAAAAAAGAGAGTCTTATTTCATAGGTCAATGGTAACTTACCAAAATAATTAAAAATGGTTTCATAACTACATATTTGGAAAAATAAGAAAAGAAAATAATAAAAAGAGTCTTATTTCACAGGTCAATAGATTCATTTCATGTGACTTGGTTTATATAGAATTGATGGGTAAAGTGTCTCCATTCAATGTGTTATGGGAGTTGTGAAAGGGGACTAATTCAATATGAACATACGTATGGTTTTTATTTTATATTTGTTATAAAATTATTTTATCAATAGAGTTATACCTTATAAGAAAGTGACACTTATATATAGTCATGTCAAAATTAATTTCAAACCTCGAATGAAGTAAAAGTTGCAATAACACTATCAATTTATTGACCAATAAGAGGTCATAAAAATACTAATTTTGTTATATTGAAAAATAATTTTTTTATTTTTTATGTTCAATATTAAAATTTATACACATTTTTTAAGTCAACATAAAATTAATATGAAAGTCAATGCTAACTCGTTGTATGCTACTTCCCTGGCAATATAATAAGAGATATACAACATTTATTATTCTTCACGATTAGTAGTTTACCATGTTAATATTAATAAATGTTAACAAGAAAGTGAGATTCAAAACACCTTTAGATCAATCAAAAACATTATTACTTTTTAAAATAAAAATTTTAAATTCCATAAAAATTAATCAAAGTTTATTTTCAAATATTGAAAATAAAATTTATGAAAAATTAAAATAATAATTATTATTTTCAATTAAGAATAAAATCATGCATGTACTTCAAACTATTAGCAATTTGACTTTTTTCAATCCTATTTGACCTTTTCAATAGAGTTTACATAAACCAACTTGCCATAATAAACTTTTCAAATTCCTATAGCTACCTTTAGTGTAGTTTCATTGCACTGAGGGTTTTTGTACCCTATCATCCCTTACATGTTTCCTTATGGAATAGGTTAAAGTTGTAGTAAATAGATTTTTTCATGGGAAAAAAACTCGAAAACTTTTATCCAATTTTCATTTCATACATTGTAAAATCTTGTCTCAAGGATTTGACTTTATTTAATCGACTTCGATGCCCTAAAAAAATCAACTAGTATTGGGAGTTGACCAAATATTTGACTTATAAAATTCTAACAAAAATAAAATAATATTAGTACAATTTTTAACCTATTCCATTTTTCTATTATTTAACCTATTCCATTACTATTTAACCTATTTTGTTTTCTAACTATTTGTTAGAAAAATTATCTTAATACAAAATGCATAAGAAGCATGAAGGCTAAAATTGAAGAATTATTTATTATGAGGTAGTTTGAAATATTAAATATGGTTAAAAATCTTCCATGTCATCATTAAAGTTAATTAAAATGGTCAATTTAATTAATATTGTTGTTAAAATGATCAAATTTGATAAATGAATTTATTTTCAAATTCAAATCTTTTTTACATTAATACATTTTATAACATAGTTAAAATCATGATTAAAATTTTCATTCTCGCTATTACCAGTGGTTAAGGCATGAGTTTAAATTGCTAGATTATCCTAGTTCAATACTCTTATGATGTGTTAAGTCAAGAGAAAATACCAAAAATTACAACCATGTTAATTGATGTAGCGTGAATCAAATGCAATCCCAATAACAAATATTTCTAACAAACAAACAAAAAAATCATAATCAAATTTAATAATTACACTGTTTATTACCAAAAGACCCACATGTTAGAAATGAGGAAACATTTATAAATTCCCATATTCTCTTTTATTCCTACGTCACCTTCTCTTGCATGATCGAATATATTCTCTTGAATATGTTCTAGTGTTTTTTCTTTTCTTTATGTTGGATTGGCTTGTTCGATAATAAGTATATATATGATTTTGAGAGTACTTTAGAGATTATACTCATGATGGCTTGTGTAAAATGTAAAATTAAATTAATAATAATATGTAGATTTCACTTTAATCTTTTTTTATCTATGAGAAAATAGATTTATGATGCAGTCGCACCCTCACTGGCACGTCCGCTTCCTCAGGACCTTCTTTCCTTTCGGCCCGAAGAACTCCAAGGCTCTTCTATTTCCCTATCGGGAAATCTGCACCCCATAGGTTCTCTTCGGTGCGATCCTCTCTTCTTTGCTTTCGGAGGATCGGAACTTGCGACTTCGCGAGTCCAACAGTCGAGCGCTACACCCTCGGATCCCTAAGACCCGATGCCTCAGTCAACACTGACTTTCTCTTCGTCTATCGGGACTTCGACTCTATCGCGACTTTGCTATATCGTGACTTCATTACTCGTGATACCAAGCCCTCAGGTTTCCAACTCCCGATACCCGATGCGCCAAAACGCCGATACGATCCTATCGCGCCTTCGTGACTCACCACCTCGCATCCTCGTGACTTGAAGTTCCCAATACTTGGGCTCTCACCCTACGAACTCCCGAGTTCGCGAGATCTCTCGATCTCTGCCACCTGTCTTCCACTCCTCCGACTCCTTGTGGTCCACACTGTCTATGCAACTTTCAGGATATCACATATCTTGCAATATCGCGATTCTCGTTGCGAACCCTTGGAGCTTCACCTTGTGAGTCCCCGATACACGATGCCACGTGTAGGCCCAATGAATCCTTCTGACTCGGATCAATGGCTCTGCTCCCTCCTGGGCTTTGAATCCCTCGGACGTTATCGTCGTAACCTCCTCACACCTTCGGGAGATCCAATGGTCCACGGAATTTTGCGAAACCTCCTCGGAGGATTCCGATCGTCTGCTCTTTCCCAAATGGGTTTCTGCGAAAATGAACACAATACTTCCCCACGAAGACTTGTTCACCTGCGTGCGAGCTTTCAACACTTGCTCGAACACCTCGATGCACAACCTCTCTGTGCAATCCTTCAACGAATTCGAAGGCCTACTCCTCCTAAGTTTGTTCTCGACTTCTCAAATCATTTTGAGAACTTCTTGCATGCACTCCTTGCGGCAACTTTTCAACAACGTTTAAGTGTTGAAGGCACTCGACTTTGCGCACTCCTGCAACAACAGTCTTCCAATACTCAGCTTAGAATATCAACTCTGAGACTTCTCCCTGGCCTGCGCACTCCTTGCATGACACTGTGCCTAACTGCACCTCTGAGAAATGATAACAAAAGTTATCTCTAATTGAACCCTTCTGTCAACGCACTCCTTGCGGACAATTCGACTGCACTCCTTGCAGGAATTCTCTGGCTCAATTAGAGAAACAATTGAAACTCATTCACTCTCCTTCTCAGACTTCAATTCAACCATGAAATCACATACACAACATATAAAAGCAAATGTATGACAGGAAGCAAACATTCATGAGCATAACATCAACACACAGAGAATAGACACATAACCATGGATTTGAATCAAGCTTTCTTCTATTAATTCAATATCTGTACATGGGTGTTCTTTGCACAGTTCTCTGCTTCTTCTTGCTCTCCTTGCTTCAATGCTCTAATGTTACAATGATACAATGAGGGTGTCTATATCCGTTTTCCCTCTTGGACTCTAAAGCTATCAAATATAGAATTAAAATCTACCTACCAACATTAACTAAAATAAATGTCGTCTATCTACCTAAGGATGAGAGCTATCTGCTCAAGGTCCATTACAATATACAAAGTGCATCTTCATTAAATGGCTTCATTAAAGACTTGTGCAACAATTCCCAAAGTGTTTCAAAATTTGTGTTGGCTTGTCCAGCTGTCTTTCCACTTCTGCGTTGACTCGCTTGATGAGTTGGCGATGCTCCTGCATCATACTCCTCGGATTGAAAACTTTCATGGGCTCCTATCCATGAGCTCCTGCACGGTCTGTCCATGCTTCTGAATTTCTGCTTTGCTCTCCCAGCTGGCATCTTCCACTGGGTGATTCTTCCACTTGACCAGATACTCAAAGTATTCTTTTCTCCTGGTCTTCTTACCTACTCTCTTGTCCAGTATGCATTCCATCTATGGCTTCTCTGCAATCGGCACCTGCTTCTGCCACTGGATCACTAGTCCCTCGGCTCCAGTTTCTGCTTCTCTAGCCCTGTATGGGTATAAATCTGCAATATTGAATATCGGAGATATTTCGATGCCATCCGACAACTCGATCTCATAGGCATTCTCTCCGAATTTCCTTAGGACCTTGCAGGGTCTGATTTTCTTCATTTTCAGCTTGTTGTATGTTCCCCTTGGGAACCTTTCCTTCCTCAAGTGTGCCAGAACTAGATCGCCAACTTCAAACTGAAGTTGTCTCCGATGCATATCTGCTCTGCGCTTATACTCCTGATTTGAGTCTATCAGTTGCTGCTTCACCCTGCTGTGAAGTTCCTTCATTGGTTCAGCGAATTCTTCTACACTAGCACTGCTAGTCGCAGTCTGTTCTAAATCTCGCAATTCAAAAACTCCTCTCAGCTGTATCCCATATACAACCTAAAATAGACTTTTACCTGTACTCTAATTCACTGAATCGTTGTATGCAAACTCGGAATGTGCCAATATGCTATCCCAGCTGCTATGGTGCTCTGTCACCAAGCTCCTCAGCAAGTCTCCCAGACTTCGGTTCACCACTTCCATTTGTCCGTCCGTTTGAGGATGATAAGTAGAACTAAATGCCAAGTTAGTTCCTAGCTTCTTCCATAACGTCCTCCAAAAATTCCCTACGAATTTTGTATCTCTGTCCGAAACTATGCTCTTCGGCAATCCATGAAGTCAAATGACCTCCTTGAAAAACAAATTTGCAATGTGAGTCGCATCGCTGG
Organism: Picea engelmannii; assembly: GCA_009831015.1. NCBI lineage: Eukaryota > Viridiplantae > Streptophyta > Pinopsida > Pinales > Pinaceae > Picea > Picea engelmannii. The sequence goes on along the minus strand of ML778604.1, from coordinate 1,095,681 downwards.
TCTTCTGGCATGGGATAAAATGTGCCATATTAGAAAACTTGTCCACCACCACAAAGATGGAATCAACACCTCTTTGTGTCCTCGACAATCCTAATACAAAATCCATGCTTATCGCCTCCCATGGCCTCTCTGGTATGAGCAATGGCTGATAAAAACTTGCATCCTGCTTTCTCCCCTTCGAATGCTGGCAAGCCCGACATCTGTGAACGAACCTCTTGACATCTTCTCGCATTCCTAGCCAAAAGTATGACTCATTTAATTTTGTGAATGTTTTGTCATGGCCAAAATGTCTTGCTAAGCCCCCACTGTGTTTTTCTTTCAACAGGTTCTCCCTCATGGAGAAATTTGGAATACACAGTTGATTGCCTCTGAACAACAATCCCTCCTGGATCATATAATTTATCTAAGGACTCCGATCTCTGAGAATTGGATTCTCAGCTGCTTCATATGCTTCTCCAAAGTATGCATCTCCTGCATACATGTCCCTGAGATTTTCAAAACCCAATGTTTTGACTCGAAATTCCTACAGCAACAGACACTTCCTGCTCAAAGCATCAGCCACTTTGTTAGCAGTACCCGAAATGTGCTTAATTACAAATGTAAAATTCTGCATATACTCTACCCATTTAGCATGTTTCTGATTCAACTTCTCTTGTTGACTCACAAACTGTAATGCATGATTATCACTATACAATACAAATTCTTTTGGGATCAAGTAATGCCTCCACTTCTTCAATGCCTGTATGATAGCATAAATTTATTTATCATATGTGGAGTATTTCAACTTCGCCTCATCCAGTTTCTCACTGAAATATGCAACTAGCCTGTCTTCCTGACTCAAGACCACTCCTATGGAAAATCCACTTGCATCACATTTCACTTGAAATGTCTTCTGGAAATCCGGTAACACCAAAACCGGTTGTTCCGTTATCTTCTGCTTCAACAGATTGAATCTCTTCTCAGTCTCTGCTGTCCAGTGAAAATACTTATGCCGCTTCTTCACCGTGTCCATCATTGCTGCGCTAATTCCACTGAAATTCCTGATGAATTTTCGGTAGAAACTAGCCAAACCATGAAAAATTCTCACCTCGAAAACATTTCTCGGTGATGGCCAATCCTTGATCACTTTCACTTTATCTGGATCCATCCTCAACTCATTCGTTGAAATAACAAAACCCAAATAAATGAGTTTTGTCTTCATAAATGAGCACTTCTTCATGTTGATCAACAACTTCTCCTGCTGTAGCTTCTTCATCACAATGGCCAAATGCTTCAGATGTTCATCCTTCATCTTACTGAAGATCAGTATGTCCTCCAGATATACGATGAGAAACTTTCCGATGAATTCCCTCAGGACTTCATTCATCAATCTCATAAACGTACTTGGTGCATTCATCAAGCCAAACAACATGACTAGCCATTCATACAGTCCTTCGTTTTTCTTGAAGGTTGTCTTCCACTCATCGCCTTCTCTCATGTGAATCTGGTGATATCCACTTTTCAAATCTATTTTTGAAAAATACTTTGCCCCACTCAGGCAATCCATCAGATCATCCATTCTTGGCAATGGGAACCTGTACCTGATGGTTATTTTATTTATCACTCTCGAATTAGTACACATTCTCCAACCTCCATCCTTCTTTGGACTGAGTACTGTCGGAACAACACATGGGCTCAAGATTTCCTTGACCAATCCTTTGTCCAATAGCTCTTGGACCTGCTTCTTGACCTCCTCATTTTCTTGTGGTGTCAACCTGTATGCAACTTTGTTCAGCAAACTAGCTCCTGGTATGAGGTCTATGTGATGATTCACACTCCTCATCGGTGGCAATGAACGAGGTAATTCATCCACTACGATGTCAACGAACTCTTCCAGTAGTTCCTGAACCTCATCTGGTAGATCATCCACTCTTGTGCTAGTCAGAACAATTCTCGGCTTTCTGACCACAAAGAATTGTGGATCTTCCTTTTTCTCCATCTCTGTAAGAAGCTCCTTCCCACTCATGAGAAGTATTGTGTTGCTTACTTCCGGTTTCACCTCCTTATCCTTTATCGGAAGCAACCTGTGTGTCCTCCCATCCTTCTCTAAAGTGTATGTGTTCATTCTCCCATCATGGACCACATTTCTGTCATATTGCCATGGTCTACCCAACAATAAATGACATACATCCATGGGAATAACATCACAGAGTACTTTATCATTATATCCACCAATATTGAATTCAACTATACAATGTTTAGTGACACTCACCTGATGTCCCTTCTGTAGCCACGAAACCTTGTATGGACTCGGGTGATCAGTTGTCTCCAACTCTAACTTTTCTACCATCTCGGTTGAAACGATATTATCCATGCTACCACTGTCAACAATAACATTGCATACCCAGTCCTTGGTTTTGCAAGCTGTCCTGAACAGTCTGGTCCTTTGTGCTGAGTCCTCCACCTCTTTTCTGGGTGTTAAGAGAGCTTTACGCATCATCAACGACCTTCCACCTTCTGTGTCTTTGGTCTCAACATCCCTCTTATGTGCCTCGGTGATGTGAGCTTCTCCTCCATCCCTCTTTTTCTCTGGACACTCGAATGACCTGTGCCCAATTTTCCCACATGTGAAACATGTGATAACTCCACCTCAGCCTCTTCCTCTACCTCTGGTTCGAGGACAAGTATTTGCGTCAGCATAATCTCCCCTCTGCTCTGTATGTTGCCCTCTCTATTCAATGTATGGTCCTCTCTGTGAGGTTCTACCTCTCTCAATCTTACCCTGAGGCTTCTTCCATTCCTCTTTGGGCTTCTGGTATTTATCCTGGGCAACTACCTTGCCTCTGGGCTGACTCCTGCCTCGCCCTCGCTGACCTTGCTTTCGGCTTAGCTTCTCTTCTTCTTTCAGAGCCATCTGATAAGCATCCTCCACTTCTCGGATGGTTACCATGCTTAATTCATCCTGAATGTCATATCTCAGACCATTCAGATATCTGGCAACTTTTTCATCATCGCTCTCCCGATGACCTACTCTGATGTTTAGTCAATAGAATTCCCCAGTGTATTCTTTCACTGTCATTAGCTTTTGTGTCAGGTTCTGCATCCTCCTGAACAGAGTGATTTGATAGTCTCTTGGGATGAACTTCGCCTTCATCTTTGAAATCATTCGATCCTAACTCTTTATCTTCTGCTTGCCTTTGCAGCGTTTGTCAGCTTGTAGCTCATCCCACCACAATGCTGCATGTCCCTTCAGGCGTGTGACAACATGCCTGACTTTCTTATCCTCTTTGATATCCTCATAATCGAAGTAGGTGTGAAGAGCTCTAATCCAGTCTAGTAGCTTCTCTGCATCTAGATTCCCCCCATAGACTGGAATGTCCATCCTTGCCTTCGCACCCATTCTGGCGATAGCTTTTATCAACCGCTCAGTTGATGCATCTTCGGCTGCAACTTCCTCCTCGCGTTCAGCCTCAATTTCTCTCTCGGAATCAATCAGATCCCCTGCACTAGCTGTGCATCTTTGAGCTATCTCCATCTCCTCAAGTCTTGCTTGGAGGTCACGCATCCGTCTCTCCATTTCTGAATTTCCTGCTGGCCTACCTCTTCTTCGTACCTCCCTGTCCTCATGATCAGGTGACTATCTTTCTCTTCTGGACGGCATGGTAAATTCTTTCTCTCTCTCTGCTACAGAAAACAAAGGGTTAAACCTGGCTCTGATACCACTTGACGCAACCACACCGTCACTGGCACGTCTGCTTCCTCAGGACCTTCTTTCCTTTTGGCCCGAAGAACTCCAAGGCTCTTCTATTTCCCTATCGGGAAATCTGCACCCCACAGGTTCTCTTCAGTGCGATCCTCTCTTCTTTGCTTTCAGAGGATCGGAACTCGCGACTTCGCGAGTCCAATAGTCGAGCGCTACACCCTCAGATCCTCGAGACTCGATGCCTCAGTCAATGCTGAATTTCTCTTCGTCTATCAGGACTTCGACTCTATCGCGACTTTGCTACTTGCAATACCAAGCCCTCGGGTTTCCAACTCCTGATACCTGATGCGCTGAAATGTCGATACGATCCTATCGCGCCTTCGCGACTCGCCACCTCGTGTCCTCGTGACTTGGAGTTCCCAATTCTTGGGCTCTCACCCTACGAACTCCCAAGTTCGCGAGATCTCTCGATCTCTGCCACCTGTCTTCCACTCCTCCGACTCCTTGTGGTCCACACTGTCTATGCAACTTTCAGGATATCGCATATCTCGCAATATCGCGATTCTCGTTGTGAACCCTTGGAGCTTCACCTTGTGAGTCCCTGATACACGATGCCACGTGTAGGCCCGATGGCTCCTTCTGACTCGGATCAATGACTCTGCTCCATCCTGGGCTTTGAATCCCTCGAACGTTATCGTCGTAACCTGCTCACACCTTCGGGAGATCCAATGGTCCATGAAATTTTGCGAAACCTCCTCGGAGGATTCCGACCGTCCGCTCTTTCCCAAATGGGTTTTTGCGAAAATGAACACAATACTTCCCCACGAACACTTTCTCACCTGCACGCGAGCTTTCAACACTTGCTCGAATGTCTTAATGCACAACCTCTCTGTGCAATCCTTCGACGAATTCGAAGGCCTACTCCTCCTGAGTTTGTTCTCAACTTCTCAAGTCCTTTTGAGAACTTCTTGTGCGAACTCCTTGCAGCAAATTTTCAACAACGTTTAAGTGTTGAAGGCACTCGACTCTGCACACTCCTGCAGTAGTAGTCTTCCAATACTCGGCTCAGAATATCAACTCTGAGACTTCTCCCTGGCCTGCGCACTCCTTGCATGGCACTGTGCCTAACTGCACCTCTGAGAAATGAGAACAAAAGTTATCTCTAATTGAACCCTTTTGTCAACGCACTCCTTGCGGACAATTCAACTGCACTCCTTGCAGGAATTCTCTGGCTCAATTAGAGAAACAATTGAAACTCATTCACTTTCCTTCTCAGACTTCAATTCAACCATGAAATCACATACACAACATATAAAAGCAAATGTATGACAGGAAGCAAACATTCATGAGGATAACATCAACACACAGAGAATAGACACATAACTATGGATTTGAATCAAGCTTTCTTCTATTAATTCAATATCTGTACATGGGTTCTCTTTGCACAGTTCTCTGCTTCTTCTTTCTTTCCTTGCTTCAATGCTCTAATGTTACAATGATACAATGAGGGTGTCTATATCCGTTTTCCCTCTTGGACTCTAAAGCTATCAAATCTAGAATTAAAATCTACCTACCAACATTAACTAAAATAAATGTCGTCTATCTACCTAAGGATGAGAGCTATCCGCTCAAGGTCCATTACAATATACAAAGTGCACCTTCATTAAATGGCTTCATTAAAGACTTGCGCAACAATTTCCAAAGTGTTTCAAAATTTGTGCTGGCTTGTCCAGCTGTCTTTCCGCTTCCGCGCTGACTCGCTTGATGAGTTGGTGATGCTCCTGCATCAATTTATCATTATTTAATTTACACAAATATATATTACTTACTTTGAAAATATGAATAAAATTTCCAAAAAAGAAAAACATATTTTAAACTAAAATATAGATAAATTGTAAGTGAAAACATCTTTACTTATTAATTATGATTTAAATAATAATAATGATATTATATTAATGGAATAAGTTAATATATTGATAAACTCAACTTTTTCTTTATATAATTTTTTGAGATAAAGTATTTATTTATTTATTTATCTTCTTTAAATTTCAACCATACAAATCATCTTAAAATAAATCAAAGTCTTAAGAAAACTCTTAAATTTAAAATTAAATTTAAGACAAAAAAATTATTTGGAAAAAAAATTATCCCATCAAAAAGTAAGTAGCTAGATTTGTTCGCTTCTCCTCCATGTAAGAAATCATAGAATCCAAGGGGAAGAAATAAAATGTAATCACCCAAAGCAAAGGAGGTTGTTAGATGGGATTTAATTACATGTAAGATCATTTTAATTGCAATATCTTATTGGTTCCTATTAACACCATTAATATGAAAACTTCCCTCAAATTACTTAGGCATTCCCATTAGGTTTAGGGAGTATGCTAGTATAATTATGTTGGATATGAAAAGTTAACTTGTATCATTTACAACCACCATATTGAAAATATATTAAATGTACAAACATAAGATGTGGTTTTGATATATTTTTGTTGTCATATTTATTCTGTTAGGATATTTAGACACTTAGGAGTTAGTTAAGATCTACTTGGTATAATGTGTCCTTAGGTAAAAGTGTTTTCTTAGTGTGTTTCTTTAGTATGCATTTGTAGTAGGAAATCCGATGGTCACGATATGTTCTCGACATAGAGTGATCTAACGGTTCATATTCTCCTCAATCTTAATGGTCATTGATCTATGGCTTAACACCTGATTGGTCCATGATCTTTATTTAAAGAGAATGGAGGGTCATTTACCAATGATCAATTTTGAGAAACTCTCTTGTAAAATCTCTCTGTAATCTTTTTCTTTTGCATTAATAAACTACTCCAAATGGTCGTGTTGGTTGGGGTCGTGGATGTTCCCCGTAGGGGTTTTACCATGTCAAAACATCAGTGTGTTGATATATGATCTGGTTGTGTGTGTGGTTACTGAAGGTGTTCGTCCTTTGTTGGAATACCTGTGTTGTCGAACATGGTATCAAAGCCTTTTTGAAGACCCGCTCCTGTTGTAGATCGAGATCGTGAAGCCGAGTTTCCTCATATCCATTTTCTGCCATTTTTCGTACATTTATGGGTTGATAGGACTGTTCCATTGTGTCTGGAGCTCTTGTTTAAGTGAGGAACATTTTTTGTTTCACACGAAAATGTTTCTTTTTACCCAAGATATGTCCATTTCAGTCAGATCCAGAGGTATAAAGCCTGAATATGCCATTTTTAAATTTTTGCAGAGTATTATTTTGGTTTTATATTGTTTGTTTCTGAGTTTCTACTCTTTTATATCTGTGTATTCTATTTTCCCATGCCCTGTGTGATCTTGTAAAATAAAAAACAGATAGGAAAATGTGCATTTTTCAGGTAAGTTAACCGAGATCTAACCCTTGTTGTCATCGAGAAGAAAAAAAAAATCTTATGTGAAAAGAGTTTTTTTTAGCACGCTCTTCAAGGTTGTCAACAACAAAAACAATACATTGTGTTTTTCTAGCCCATTCGGTTAAAATTTGTCTTATTAAGTAAGAGTTCTTGAGTTAAAGTCTCTATTTTTGTTCATTTTTTTGAAAAAAAAGTTCATGCTCAATTGTAAAGTGTATTTCACCTCAAGTATAAAAGTGAATCACTATAAGTAGCTTTAATATTTTATTTTAGAGTTATTTATTTTGCATACATATTTTCTTTTATAAATTAGCTTCATTATAAAAGTGATCCCCACTTCTTTTTATAAAAGTGGGTCACTTCATAAAGCAACTTACACCACCACGTGGTCCTTTGGTTATCATTTATGCCTTTTTAAAAAAGAGCATAACTTTCACATCCGAAGTCCGGTTTTAGTGCCATTTTTTTAACCGCCTAATTTTTCGATATATTTCCATCTAGATCATCAGTTTCAGTTTTTAAATCCATATTATCTACATGTTTAATATGACTTCTTCCAGTAATATTTTTATTACTAGTACCAACTACTTCCAATGGAAATCACATATGGAGGATTTATTAAGAAGTAAAGGCTTGTATCATATTACCTTGGGAAAAGAAAAAGAACCCACCGATGATGATAAGAAAGTAAAATGGGATAATAGGAGTGATGAGGCATGTGGACTAATCAGAATGTCCATCTTTCCCAATTTAAGGTTCCACCTTAAAGAAATTGATGACCCTGATGAAGCTTGGGAAAATATTGAATTTGTGTTTGGTAAACTCAATATTATTCGAGCACAATAGTTAGAAAATCAAGTCCTGACTTTAATTCCAAGTTATTTTTATTTCCTTGAAGATTATCTATCTAAGTTTAAAACACTCAGAATTTTATGTGAAGAGTGTGAGATAAATATGGAGGAGGAGAATTGTATCTATCTTATTCTTTCTAAGCTAGGTAGTGCATATTCTTTGTTTATATCTACCTATTATGCCATGAGAGATGATCTAGGGAAAGCTTATCAAAAACCCACTCTTGATTCATTTTTTGATGATTTGATTAGAGAGCAAGATAATCTTGTACAACATGGAGTGATTGGCACTGTAGGTACCTCCAAGAAACCCTTAGTCGCCCACTAGAAAGATAAACCCAAGAATTCCAAGAAGCAACATCCTCGATACAACAATAAGAAACATAAGGGTCCCAAACCCAGATAGCTTCAACTCCTAATGGTGACAGAGGAGAAAAATATAAAAATAAGAACACTGATAGACATTACAACTTTTGTGATAAAGATGGTCATGATGAGTCAAAATGTTTCAAGAAGATGGCAGCTTTAGAAGCAGCGATGAAGGATGAAGAAGCACAACATAGATATTGATTCTACTTCTTCTTCTTCTCATGGACATGCACTTTATGCTTCTGGTTTCTCCTTCAATACAACTTCTACTTCTTCTTCTGATGAGTGACTTATTGATTCTGGAGCATCTTATCATATGGCTAAGGATAAAGACATATTCTCTTCTTTAAATGAATGTAACACCAAGAAAATATTTGTTGTTGATGACAGATCTCTTAGTGTTGGGGGATCTAGAACAGGTCAAGTAGATAATGGTCATTTCAATGATGTATTATGTGTTCCAAGTCTTTCTTGCAACCGTCTATCAATATATCAAATCACTCATTCAGGTGAAAGTAAAACCGTAGAGTTTTCACCTCACCAAGTTGTAATAAAGGATCTAAAAGATCCTAAGCATGTTCTTGCAACTGGAATTTTTTATGATATTACCAGGTTGTACAAGTTTGACAACTTTGGGTCATCATATTTTTCATCAGTTTTTGTTTCTCATAGCGATGACTTAAGAAAACTTTGGCATGAGCGGTTTGTTCATTTAAACTATCACTCATTGCAACAACTATGTAATCATAGATGGTGACTGGACTTCCTCCTATTTCATGCAGAAATGGTGTTTGTGCCGGTTGTGTTCGCGAAAAACATCATTGGGACAATTTTGACAAACGTGCCTCTTTCACACCTCGGGCCCTTTGCAACTTGTTCATAGTGATTTGTGTGGTCCACTTTCTACTCCTTCTTTTTCAGGGTGCAATTATTTCTTAACTTTCATTGATGACTTTTTCAGACATACTTGGGTTTACTTCTTAAAACTTAAGAGCAAAGTTTTTGGCCTACAAGGCCCTTGTAGAAAAGAAATATGGACATCAAATTCAAAGGTTAAGAACAGATAATGGAGGAGAATATTTGAACAATAATTTTACAAGTTACTGCACTACAAAGGGCATCCAAATGCAACACATTGTTCCATATACACCATAACAAAATGGTTTTACTGAGAGAAATAACCGCACATTAAAAGAAATGGCTAATTGTATGATCCAATCTAAGGGATTAAGTCTAAAGTATTGGGCGGAAGCCATCAATTGTGACAATTACATAGTAAATCACACTCTGACAAAGTCTCTTAAAAGTATAACAACGGAATAATCTTGGACTAAAATTAAACCAAATGTAAGTCACTTCTATGTATTTGGCAGTATAGCATGGGCTCACATTCCTGACGAGAAAAGGAAAGCATTGTAGCCTAAAAGTGAGAAGTGTATATTTGTTAGTTATTATGAAGATGTCAAAGGTTATAGACTTCTTCAACCACATTGTAATGAAATTATTATTAGAAGAGATGTTAAATTTGATGAAAATCTCTTGGCTTGCGAGCCTAATTTGGCGATTGTGCCTTCTTTGACCTGAGAGCCATCTTTGGTGTTTGTGCCTTCTTCTATTCCTATTCGAGTTTCTTCTTCAAATGATGACAATGATGATGAAAATCCACCTCCACCTGCTCACCTTGCTCCAGATGAGTCATTTGAACTGGAACTAGCAATAGCTCCATCGCTTCCTAGATGAGTTTGTTCAACACGAGAAGCAGTTGGTGATCTTGTTGGCGATCCTTCATATCAACGTCAGACACATTCACAGTTCCACCGAGCCTCTTCTCTTTTGGCTCAATTTTTAGAGACTCATGATCCAGATACATTTGTAGAATATTTAGGTCATCCATATTGGGATACAACAATGAATGAAGAGTATTGTTCTTTAATGGAAAATGATATTTGGGATCTTATACCTCTTCCAAATGGAAGAAAAATTTTCATATGTAAATGGGTCTACATAACTAAGTATGCATAAGATGGAAGTGTTGAAAGACACAAGGCTTAGTTAGTTTCCAAAGGATTTTCCTAAGTTGAAGGAATTGACTATAATGAAACCTTTGCCCCTGTAGCCAAAATGAATTCCATCCTCCTTGTTCTTTCCCTTGCTGCCTCACATAAATGGGAGGTCCATCAGATGGATGTTAAATCTTCCTTCTTGAAAGAATATTTTCAAGAAGAAATCTACATGGAACAACCTCCTGGCTATGTCCAGAATGACTCTAGCCATGTTTGTATACTTAATAAAACTCTTTATGGTCTTAACAAAGCTCCCCGAGCCTGGTATGCCAAAATGAAAAAATTTCTTATTGACATCGGATTCTCTAGATACCATTATGATCCTAATGTCTATACCAAGATAGTAGGACGCCATCTCATCATCATTTTCCTTTATGTTGATGACCTTATCCTTACTTGTAGTGACTCAAAACTTTTAAACCATGTGAAAACCAACCTTAAGAAGAAATTTGAAATGATAGACTTAGGATTTTTGCACTATTTCCTTGGCCTCCAAGTTTTGCAAACCAATGAAGGAATTTTCATTTCCCAGTCTAAGTATGCTTGTGACCTTCTTTGTCGCTTTCATATGGACGATTGTAAACCATCCCCTTATCCCTTCTAGTCTGGAGTCAATCTTACTACCACATGTACTTCTCTTGAAGTTGATTCTACCATGTACCGTCAGTTAGTTGGTAGCCTATTATACTTGACTCATATGCATCCTGATTTTTCCTTTGTTGTTGGTATTGTTTCTCGTATATGAAAACACCCCATGAAATCCATTGGAAAGTAGCTAAAATGATACTTCACTATGTCCATGGTACAGTTCAGTTCAGGATACATTACAGTTCAGGGGGGACTCCTTTATTGGTTGGTTTCATTGATTCATATTAGGCCGACAACCCTGATGATTGTAAGTCTACTAAAGGTTATGTTTTCAACCTTGATTGAGGACTTGTCACTTAGGCCTGTAAGAAACAACAGGATATTGCCCTTTCTTCAGCAGAATCAGAGTACCAAGCAATGGTAAATGTAAGTCAGGAAGCCTTGTGTCTTCGACAGATCCTTTCAGAGTTTGGATTCCAACAACAACATATGACCAACCTTTGGTGCGAAAATCAAAGTGTCGTCAAGCTCGCCAAAGACCCAGTTCAACATCAGCGTATCAAACACATCGATATACACATGCCCTTCATCAGAAAGATCATTTATGATCAAGTTATTGAAGTGCTCTTTTTCCCTACAGAAGATAAGGTTGCAGACATTTTCACAAAGTCTCTTACAGAAGTGAAGTTTTCCAAACTTCAATCTATGTTAGGATTTCAAGAAGTTGTCATCAACGGGGGATAGGCTCTAATGCCTCCTTCCTTCTCCTATTGTGTCAATATTGTAAATCCTTGAATCATATCCCAAGTTGTTCTTAAGGGGGGGTGTTAGGATATTTAGACACTTAGGAGTTAGTTAAGATCTACTTGGTCTAATGTGGCATTAGGTAAAAGTGTGTTTCTTTGTGTGTTTCTTTAGTATGCATTAGTATGCATTTGTAGTTAGGAAATACAACCGTCACGATATGTTCTTGATATAGAGTGATCTGACGGTTCATATTATCCTTGATATTAGCGGTCATTGATACATGACTTAACACCTGATTGGTCCATGACCTCTATTTAAAGATCTTGGAGGGTCATTTTCCGACGATCTATTGTGAGAAACTCTCTTGTAAAATCTCTCTGTAATCTTTTTATGTTGCTTTAATAAACTGCTCCAAGTGGTCGCATTGGTTGGGGTCATGGATGTTTCCCCATAGGGGTTTTACCACATCAAAACATCATTGTGTTGATCTTTGATCTGGTTGTGTGTGTGGTTACTGAAGGTGTTCTTCCTCTGTTGGAATACCCGTGTTTTCGAATATATTTTTTATTATAGCAAATTTATGTTATATAGTATTAAAATATGTTTATGCTAACCTTTGAATTACTAAGCATTAAGTGAGATATCACAAAGTTGACTACATACAATAGTAAGAATTTATTTTAAACTATATTTTATTTAACAAAAAATGAAGATATTAAAATTTATATTCAAACCTAAATAACGTAGTGCAACATCTACACTTGTGATGTTGGCATTACCAACTTTGTTGGCATTCCCCACCTTAACTAGTGAAATAATCATGGACTTCACATATTACACTCCATCCTTTAGTTTTATAATCATATAAACTTATATTAATCATTATTTTTACATCCTCCTTGAAATAAGTGTCAATATAGGAAGGACATGGAAATTCTATGGAAATTCTAAAAGAGTTTTTTTCTAAAGCCTGGTCAAAATTAAGGAAAATTTTAATGATCCGTATTTATCTAAAACTATAGAAACATTTGTAAATTTTACTAATTCTTAAAATACTATTTATAAAATGTTGGGTGATATTATTTTTTAATAGAAGATTCATAAAATTTGTATTAGAGTAAAAAATTGTGAAACCATTTCATCCAAAGTGCATAGATAAAAATGTATTATTATTCTTTATATTTAGTATTTTAAATTTAGTTGAATAAATTTCATATATTATAATAGTTGGATAATATAAATTAATAAAATCTTTGAAAAAAATTAAATATTAATAAAATATAATAATTGTGATTTTAGTAAACAATTATATTATAACTTTTCCTTATAATCTTTGAATAATAAAAATTTAAAAATAATATTGTTGTTACATCATCATCATTATTAGTGAATAATTATGTTATAATGTTATAAAAATACATAAATATTTAAATCACAATCATTTCACTCAACATATTTATGTATTTTTGTTTCTAAATACATTTAATCAACATATTATATCGTGTTAGATAACAAACAATTCACCTTGAAGAATAGTTAAATATTACATGGCATTAGTGGTTATAAATTTTTGCAATCACAATCCAAATTAAACGCTTTCATAAAAGTAAATTTAAACATTATATGAAAAATGTAAATTTAAATGAGTAATACATATCAAATTTCATTTAAAAATAGAGAAATCATTAACAATATTCGTGATTAGCATACTCATAATACATTTTATAACTCAAACAACAACAACCACCACAACATTATATGAAAAACATAATATACATGAGAAATATACATATGAATATACATGTCAAGCATACATCTCAACAAAATATTCAATAAATATGTCATATATAGATCTCAAGTCAAATATAAAACAATAAATATAAATATCAATTAGTACCACTACTAACTAGGTCAACTACTAGAGTCAGGTGCATCAATTTATCTGCTACTAAAGGTAGAGCCTCTATCAAGAACAACCATCTCAAAACTAAATGTCAACAAAAGTGGACTAAGAAATGTCTCTCTATCAATATCATGAAGATGTGCAATAGTACCATATGTGAACATAGTGTCCAAAGCATCAAAATATTGTGACACGTGTGGAGGAAGAGGAGGAGGAGGGGGATCAGTGGATGATGACACACATGGAATAGGAGAAAGACAATGATCAGTGGATGGTGACACAAGTGGAGGAGGAGGGATATAATCAGTAGACTATGGTGACGCATGTGGAGGAGAAGCAGGAGGAGGAGGAGGATTAGATGTGTATGCGGGTTTAGACACATGTGGAGGGGAAGCAGAAGGAGGAGGAGGAGGAGGAGGAGGAGGAGGATCATATGCGTATGTAGCTTCGGAAACATGTGGAGGGGAAGAGAGAGGATTGTTAGATGATGTAGCTAACTCATGTGGAGGAGAATCAAAAGGAGGAGGAGGAGGAGGACCATGTGGTGGAGTAGAGGGTGTGGATGGCTTTGATGATGAGATAGATGTAGTGGGATCATGATTAGCACCCCTCAATGTCTCAATGAGGTTGAAGGAACCAACAATATGATGCATCAACATAGTCATGTCATGAGGAAAATGTCTCCATATAGTAGAGAGACATCATACCCATAATATGTCTCTAATAGGTGTGGGTACCACTCCATGACTAGTCATGACAAATCATAGTCGATCCCCCACCTCTAATTGGACTCTCATATACGACTTGCATGGCATGTGGGGTCTTTGTACCACTAGAGGCTAGTCCTCTACCTCCTCCATCACCTCATCCTCATGTTGGGGAGGCTCATCCCCAACATATGTGCCAATATTTTCAAAACAATAGATAATAATAATAAGATAATTGAAACAAAATGTTACAATGAATTACTTGTGCATTAAATAAGACATAGAAATATGCAAATAGATTGATCAAAATATAATGATAATATTACCTCTCTCATCAAGTGGCTCCTCTACCGTAAATCAGATGTTTGGACATCCTCTCCAATCCATCCCTGCATACAGGTACTCTGTGATATCAAGGATGGGATTGTCCTCACTAGACAATAAATCACATACCTCCCTACCGACCAGAGAAATGGGAAATTCATATTGGCCCATCTTGGGAATCAACTTCCCCCACATGTGCATACATGCATCAAACATAGGCCTATAAGGAAAGTAGGGCACTACTAGCTGAGTGGTATGAGCACTCTCAAAAAATAGTGTATATAAATATCATGTGAATATGAAGAATCTTGTCCTAGACAAAACAACGCGACAATGATCTAATGCACGACAAAACTGTATCAAAAACACACCTGCCCACCTAATCAGTTAGGGTGTCTGCAATAAACTATCTACATAATACATCATAGAACAACTAATGTGCTTCCCATTAAAGTTATATTGTGATAGCACTGAGAGAATAAGACACATGCACCTAACATCCTCTCTCTCAAATGAATATATATGAAGCTCACCACCATGAACTTGGAACTTTGAAGTCGAATGAACATGCAGACTGACATATCTTTACACATATGTCAATTGGGTCTCTCTTGCAACATCATAAGGTAGTGCAAGGAAATGGGGCATATACTCCCCCATCCTAGACAACCCAGTGATGAAATAGACATCCTCCTCTATGTTATGATACCACAAATCGAGACCAACCATGAACCCCTATCTCCCATGATCCCAGCAACGAATCAAATTTTGTAATAACAAAGATTCCCCCCTAAGGGATGTACCTTCTTGATAAAAATTCAAGAGGCCAACATCTATCAAAATGTTTTGTGTCAGTTGTGAAATAGGGCAAGGGAATAACTCCCTCTCCATCTCCCTGTCCTCCCACTCATACACAAATGTGTGTGTGTCGACCTGCTAATGTTGATGCTCCTCCTCCTTTCTTCATTTTCCTCTCTCATTCACATACAAATATTGTTAATAACATATATATAGATAAATTAAATTGAAATTATAAAACAAATACATATGTAAATGACGTGTATTTAAAAAAATCTAAAGTAATTTGTTTTTGAAAAAAAATCTTAAAAAGCAACCGGTGCACTGAAAAGAGAACATACACAATGACTACGGTGTGTTCAATCACACAAACAACATCTTCGTTGGGTGTTGTTACTAATATGCATTGGTGCCATGTTTCTTGTCGCACCACTCAGTAATTGTGAGATGTGTCCCATAAGATGCTCTGCATCGGCTTAGTGTTTTTAACTACATCAGTTCAGTTCTTTTAACCACATTGGTTCATTTAATTAAAAAAGACAAACCAAAATCCTAATACTTATGGCGCAAAAATCCAGAGTGTCATTTGTTAAATTGAAAGAACTAGTGCGTTATTTTTACCAAAGCACTGACATAATGTCTAGCAGTGTGTTGTATTACTAACGCACTGCTAACGGGGCCATACAGAATATGAACTATGATGTTTATTTTTCAAAAAAATTCATGGTCTGTACTTTTAAACTTTATGCATTGGTCCGCCACAATTATTGTTGCACCACCACATATTTTAGTGGTGTGTCTAATAAGTCTCACCGCTCTAATTGGTTATTAAAAATTCACCTCGATGTCATTGTCTTTAAAAAATCAGTGCGTTTGTTTGACTGATGGGCATCTTTGGGTTAAATTGCATTATCACAGATGAAGCAGTGCAATGTGTTACTATTAATGCATCAATTCCATTGTGGTATTGGAGAATCAGAATTTTGTTCCATAATGCATTGTAAAGGATAGATCATGAGAAACGATGCATCCAATGAGAAACCTTGCTATGCCAAGTCGGGAAATATATGTCCTGATGTGTTTCTGTAAACAACATCGACGTGTTTGGTTAACATTGTTTCACCACTTTGTTAAATTTTATAAATCATTAAGTTATTGGTGTCATTAATTAACTGAAACATACAGGTGTGGGTCAAAGCCAATTGTGCGTTGGTTGTGGGGCATTCTGAAGGAGGCACGATGATGTTTTTATAATTTATTGTGGTGCTCTTGCTTAAATGACACTGATGAATACATATATATGAGACATACTAGTGGTGGTGATCACTATGAATTTAACATAGTACACATCGCTTCAAGGTGAGCCGAAGCGTTCAAGCACACCACCCAAAATTGGAAAAATAAAATAAAAAAAGTGTCAAATTTCAAGCTAAATTCAAATTTTGATTGGATGAAAAATGAAAATAGGAAGGTAATAAGAAATTTACTTGGCCTCTTATGTCCCAAGGAGGCATGGTTTCACCGTTGAGAGGAAATTAAAATTTGTGGCAATTTCCAAAACTTGGAAATGTGTGGAATCTACCAATGGAACTATCCAAGTCAGTGTAGAGGATCTGAAACAGGGCATATTAGGAAGGACAATGAGAACCAGTTCTTTCTTGAGAGTTTGGAAGCAAGAGATGCATTGTAACAGTAAAAATTAGTTTGGTAATTTTTATTTATTTACCCTACCTTAATGTGCCTGATGATAGTGCAGCACATCGGTGCATAATGTTCAACAAAACCAGTGTGATTTATTCGATGCATGTAATTTGTATTATAAAGTATGATAGTTCTTTTGAACATTGATGCACCGATGATTTATGTTTCATGTATGCACTGGTGTGGTTGGTTAAAATTGTTGCACCACTATGTTAAATTTTATAAATTGTTAAGTTGACAGTGAAGTTAATTAAGTGAAATTTTGCGATGCGGGTCGAATCCAATTATGCATCGGTTGCAAGGCATTCTGAAGGATGCACCCCTTTGTTTTTATAATTTATCATGGTGGTATTTCTTGAATGGAACTAGTGCGCACACACACACACACACACACACACACACACACACACACACACACACACATATATATATATATATAGGAGACACACTGATGGTGGTGCTCACTATGAATTTAACATAGTACGCACCATTTTGGGGTGAGCCAAATCATTTAGGCACACCGCGTAGAATTGGAAAAAAAAATTGGACAAAAAAATTGAAAAAAAAATGTCAAATTTCAAGCTAAATTCAAATTTTGATTGGATGAAAATGCAAATAGGAAGTTAATAAATTTTTTACCTAGACTCTTATGTCCTAACGTTTCATGGTTTCATCTTTGAGAGAAAATAAAAATTCATGATAATTTCCAAAATTTGGAAATGTGTGGAATCTACCAATGGACCTATCCAAGTTGGTTTAGAGCACAGGAAATAGGGCGTCTTAGGAAGGAAGTTGAGCATCGATTTTTGTTTAAGAGTTTGGAAGCACGGGATGCACTGTAATAATGAAAATAGTTTTGGTGTTTTTTTTTAATTTACCCTACCACGGTGCACCTAATGACAGTGATGCACCAATGTGTAATATTCAATGACACTAGTGTGATTTATTTAGTGCATATAATTTGTATTATAAAGTATGTTGGTGGTTGTTCGACAAAACAAATATTCCAACAGATGATGAACACCTTAAATAACCACTCTCACAACAAGATCAAATATCAACACACCAATATTTTCACATGGTAAACCCCCTACAGGGAAACATCCACGGCCTAGCCAACGTGGCCACTTGGAGAAATTTATTAATGCAAAAGAAAAATATTACAAAGATATTTACAAGAGATTTTCTCACAATATATCATCAACAAATCACCCTCCATTCTCTTTAAATAGAGATCATCGATCAATCGGGTGTTAAGTCATAGATCAATGTAGTTGTTAAGATAGAGGAGAATATGAATCGTTGGATGATGGATCACTCTATTTCGGGAACATATCATGACCATTGGATTTCTTAACTACAAATGCATACTAATACATACTAAAGAAACACACTTTTACCTAACGACACATTTGACCAAGTTGATCTTAGCTAACTCCTAAGTGCCTAAATATCTTAACATCCCCCCTTAAGAACAACTTGGGTCAGGATTGAATGATTTATAAAGGTGACACAACAGGAGAAGGAAGGAGGCATTAGATCCTATCCCCCCTTAATGAAAACTTCTTGAACTCCTAACATAGATCAAAATTTGGAAAACTTCACTTCTGTAAGAGACTTTGTGAAAATGTTTGCATCTTGATCTTATGTAGGGAAAAAGAGCACTTCAATAACTTGATCGTGAATGATATTTTTGCTGAAGTGTATATGTAGTTCAATGTGTTTGTTGCATTGATGTTGAACTGGGTCTTTATCAATCTTGATGGAACTTTGATTGTTGCACCAAAGGATGGTTGGATGTTGTTTCTATAATCCAAACTTTGAAAGGATCTATCAAAGCCACAAGTCTTCCTGACTTGAATTAATCGTTGCTCGGTACTCTTCTTTTGCTGAAGAAAGATCAATAGTTTGTTGTTTCTTACAGACCCAAGTGACAGGTCCTAAATCAAGGCTGAAAACATAACCTACAATAGAATTTTGATCATCGGGGTCACTGACCCAATCCAAATCAGTGACACCAACCAATAAAGGAGTCCCCCATAAACTGTAATGTATCCCAAACTGAACTATACCTCAGAAGTATTGAAGTATTTTTTTAGCTTCTTTCTAATGGATTTCATGGGGTGTTTTCATATAATGGGAAACAATATCAACAACAAAGGAAATATCGAGATGGGTATGAGTCAAGTATAAGAGGATACCAACTAACTGACGGTACAAAGTGGCATCAACTTTAGAAGAAATACAAGTGGCAACAAGAATAACTCCATACTAGAAGGTAGAAGGGGTTGGTTTACAATCTTCCATGTGAAAGCGATGAAGAAGGTCACTATCATACTTAGCCTGGGAAAGAAAAATTTCTTCCTTGGTTTGAAAAACTTGGATGCCAAGGAAATAATGCAAAAATCCTAAGTCTGTCATTTCAAATTTCCTCTTAAGGTTGGTTTTGACATGGTTTTCAAGATTTGAATCACTACTGGTAATGATAAGGTCATAAACGTAAAAGACAAGGATTATGAGATGGATTCCTAATTTCTTGGTATAGACATTAGGATCAGTGATCAAAATCTGGACCATGGGGCAAAATTTTGCTCAAATTTCAAAGTGCTCAGAATTCGACGAAACCTGTGCCATTGCGTCCATCTCGTCTTCCTGATTCCGGTGGTATATTTACTTTCTCAAACAGAGTCCGTATGGAGAAGATATTGTGATCTGTTCGCCAAGGCAAACAGGCAAAAATTTGATGCTGACTGTACCTGTCTGTACAGTCCGTACAGGACACGTGGCAGGTCCGTACAGGACACGTGGCGGCTCCAGGGAGTGACATGTGGCATGCATTTTTGGACTTTTTGGTGTACAGTTGGACCAATCCTGAAGTGACACGTGTCACCACTGGAAGGGTGACACGTGGCACAGGGTGACGTCAGCATCCTGCGTGTCAGATGACGTCAGCAACATGGCGCTGACATGGCAGAGGTGACATGGTAGGTGATGTGGCATTCGTTTATTGGCTGACAGTTCGGCGAATGGTGATGCGACACGTGGCATGTTTTTGGCATATCGTAAGGTGCCACATGGCCTAATCAGTGGCTGCCATGTGGCACCCTTTTATTGGTTAATGGAATTTTGGTTTGTTTATCAAAATTATGTGGAGCCGACCGGATTCGAACTGGTGACCTCCATATCCGCCCAAGTCTTCACCCACCTCCACTAACCAATACACCGCCGTTGTTCCTTGTAATACAAATGGATTTGAATTTATTTAAAGTTACATTATGTTTGGATTGGTGGGAGGTCGGGCCGGGGCTTGGCCCCGACCCGTGGTCATTTGTAATATTATATGACCGTGTGTAGTCCGACCGTTGGGCGGGTGTATAAACATAAACCATAGCTTTTATATAACATATATTGCGCGGGATTTTTGACATAGCCCATGGACCTTTGACATGTAACCGTATTTTATATGCGCGCAGTTGGCGCGGGGTTTTGTTATGAAAACCCGTGGTTTATCCTATGTGTGGGCGCGTTTGGTATATGGTTACACGGTTCAATAACGATTTAACCACTTTTGTCCAGCGCGAGGTCCTATGGGTCCATGTGTCCACGGGTTTGACGGTTGGGGGTTTTAGTTCCGCTAACCATCCTACAGTTTGGACCATTTTTTGGAACCACTCGGTGCCAGGTTTTAACGTGCATTTTGGAGCGTGTCCTTGGTTCATGCACACAGAGGTGCGTTTTGGCGAACCAGTTCCAGCAAAGTTGAAGGAGGAAAATGGAGGAGGCCTAACTTCTTCATCTTTTGGCCGATTGAGGTGCCGTAAAAGCCCAGCTAGGGGTTTTTGGACGTGCTGGATCCATTGGTGCTGTTTTCAAGGCCATTTGAAGACTTCTTCTACAAGTTTTTCACCATTGAAGTTTCAGGAAGCTCCAGGGAGCTTGAAGCCCTCATTGATCGAGAACATGGTTTGGTGAGCCTATGTTTGTTTTCTGTGATTGAATAATCATTTTTGGCTAATTGATATGATCTGAACACATTGGGACAGGTTTCAGAGGCTATTGAGGACTTTTACAGGTGTTTTTTCCAAAGAGAAGTTCAGGGAAGCTTATGGCCACATGTAGAAGAGGTTATGCCCGGATGAGCCATGATCCGTTTTTAGAGTTCTATTAGTCATTTTTGGGGTTTTTATGTGTTCTGATCTCAATGGTATAGTTTGTTTTTCCATTGGATTTGAGCAGCATCTTGTAAAAGAACTTTTGACTAATTAATCCCAGAGAGCCAAGTCCATTATGGAGGCTCAAGGAGATGTAGCCCGGAGGGGGGTGAACTCCTTTATCATGTTGTGACTATTCTGAGTTTGATGGTTTATTTGCTGCAAGTTATGTTGTTGTGTTTTCATTTAAATCACATATTTAACCACTTAAAAGAACAATTTCTAACAGATAAACATTTAAAGGAAGAAGCATAACACTTAGCACATAATTTATCTGGCATATTTTAACACATGAAGCAAGGTCCTGTAAAGTTTATTTTTATGAAGTAGAGGGTGCTTGCATAGCATAACAAGTTAGCCTTCTATTTTCAGATTAGGTGGTATCAGAGCATAAGTTTGTTTTGCTCATGTGTTTTCCAATGATAGCTTGAGATTTAGCTATTGGTTTTTGTGCAAGTTTTGAAGTTGGATATCTTCTAAGGATGGTAGAAGCTTCAAGCATTAATAGTTCTCATACATTTTCGTTATATTCATTCTTTGACAAGGAAGAAATTATAATCATGAGAGATTTGATGAAAGAGATGTGTGAAGACAGGAATGTGCGCATTGTCCTTGAAGAGCATTTGATGGCCATGAAGCAGGAGAAAGACCATCTTTTGCAAAGGTTGCATGAGATGGAGATTCAACTCCATGAGGAAAAGGAAACCCTTACCAAGTACATGCATGAACATAAGGTATGAAGTGTTAGTTTATCTTCTAATTCCTCTAAAGAGGAATGTTTTGGTGGTTTTGAGAGTCACACAAGAGGAATAGGGTCCAAGTTGTTGTTTAAAATGGGCTATGAAGGTAAAGGTTTGGGTAAGTATGCACAAGGCATAGTTGAGCCTATTGTTGTTGAAGAAAGACCCAAGTATTGTGGCCCTAGATATGAACGAAGAGATGGAGTAAATTCCAAAGTTGAGGAGACAAGGGGAAAAGTTCCAAGCACACACTTTGTTTCAAGTTCACCTCCTCAGGAAGGCTTTAAAGGTGAAAGTTCAATAACTTTTATTGAAAGTTCAATCCCTCCAGCATACAAGGCTTGTGTTCAAGATGAATGCGAAAGTGTGAAACCAGAGGGTTGTGACAGTGATGAAGATAAGAACATTGTTGATGGTATTCAAAGGAGAGCTTGTAACTCTTCAGATTCACCTCCTCAAAGAGGCTATAAAGATGAATGTTCAAGGTATAATTCTTCTTATCATTCAGTTGCATTTGATTTTGTTAAGCATGATAAATTTGGAAGAAAGAATCCTTGTACATATTGTGGTTTGTATAACCATCATGTTTCAAAGTGTTGGAAAAGATTGGCCTCTTTCAGGAAACTTTCTAAGCGAAGACAGCGTGAAAGGAGGATGCAAAAGGTTTGCACTCATTGTCAGAAGCGGGGTCATCTTATTGATCAATGTTGGACGTTGCATCCAACTATTCGTCCATAGCCTCAGAAGCAGTTGGATAAGAAGATTGGAAAGAATGGAAGTGGAGATTCCATCATTGATGTGAGTCAAGATGATTCACAAGAGCACGATGTTCAGCAGAAAAAGTCACCGTTGAGTTGGCTTGGTAAGAAATGGTTGGATTTCTTGAGCAAGTGAGGCTTGCGTTTTTCTGTTGTAAATGCACTTTTCATTGTTATGTGTGCATTTATGGGAATCATGATAAGTTGCAGCCATTTATATTTTTTGTATTCAACTCTTAAGTACCCATATGTTTTGGGGTTGTACTTATGTTTGTACTGGAAGGAGAGTTGAAGAGTCATGCGCATGCATTTGTTTTTATGTATGTGTAAGCAGTGAACCTGGTGATGGTTCATCATGAGTGATTCATGATCGTTACATGATTATGTATCATGTTTATCGACTTGTCAGTTTGGGAAGGTTGATGTTTCGATGAGTCTCGACTGGTGTTGATGATTTTCTGACGACTATGTTGTGTCGATCGTGTTGTTCGACTTGTATTTAGTCGATGGTGTTTTGAAAGTTGATTTTGAAAACGCCATGTGCTTTGATAAAGTACAAGATGCGATAGTTTGTTTGAAGAACAAAAGATTTTGTTGGCATCATTTTCAATCTTGTATGATTTGTTTTCAAGATTGATGGTTTTCTTGGCTTGTGACAAGATGTCGCAGGAAGTTTTTGCAGCCATTGGAGAGTTGATTTTGTTGACGCCAAAGAGTTAGAAAGAGGGACTTAATTCTCAATGGGAAGGTTGGCAGTATTCCAAGCACAGAGAGAGTAGTGGGTCAGCAGCAGCCAGAGAACAGTGGTTGAGGGACATAGTCAGTTGCAGTGCACGGCATGTCAAAGTATTCAAGTGATTATCGAAAAGATTTTGATATAAATTGAAAGTAGACAGATAAGATTTTGTGGGTCCAAAAGCCTTTCAGTGGGAAGGTGTGATCAAAATCTGGACCAGGGGGCAAAATTTTGCTCAAATTTCAAAGTGCTCGGAATCCGACGAAACCTGTGCCATTGCGTCCATCTCGTCTACCTGATTCCGGCGGTATATTTACTTTCTCAAACGGAGTCCGTATGGAGAATATATCGCGATCTGTTCGCCAAGGCAAACAGGCAAAAATTTGATGCTGACTGTACCTGTCCGTACAGTCCGTACAGGACATGTGGCAGGTCCGTACAGGACATGTGGCAGCTCCAGGGAGTGACACGTGGCATGCATTTTTGGACTTTTTGGTGTACGGTTGGACCAATCCTGAAGCGACACATGTCACCACTGGAAGGGTGACACATGGCATAGGGTGACGTCAGCATCCTGCGTGTTGGATGATGTCAGCAGCATGGCGCTGACATGGCAGAGGTGATGTGGCAGGTGATGTGGCATTCGTTTATTGGCTGACAGTTCGGCGAATGGTGATGCGACACGTGGCATGTTTTTGGCATATGGTAAGGTGCCACATGGCCCAATCAGCGGCTGCCACGTGGCACCCTTTTATTGGTTAATGGTATTTTGGTTTGTTTATCAAAATTATGTGGAGCCGACTGGATTTGAACCGGTGACCTCCATATCCGCCCAAGTCTTCACCCACCTCCGCTAACCAATACACCATCATTGTTCCTTGTAATACAAACGGATTTGAATTTATTTAAAGTTACATTATGTTTGGATTGGCGAGAGGTCGGGTCGGGGCTTGGCCCCGACCCGTGGTCATTTGTAATATTATATGACCGTGTGTAGTCCGACCGTTGGGCGGGTGTATAAACATAAACCATAGTTTTTATATAACATATATTGCACGGGATTTTTGACATAGCCCACGGACCTTTGACATGTAACTGTATTTTATATGCGCGTGGTTGGCGCGGGGTTTTGTTATGAAAACCCGTGGTTTATCCTATGTGTGGGCGCATTTGGTATATGGTTACACGGTTCAGTAATGATTTAACCGCTTTTGTCCAGTGCGAGGTCCTATGGGTCCATGTGTCCACGGGTTTGACGGTTGGGGGTTTTAGTTCCGCTAACCGTCCTACAGTTTGGACCATTTTTCGGAACCGCTCGATGCCAGGTTTTAATGTGCATTTTGGAGCGTGTTCTTGGTTCATGCACACAGAGGTGCGTTTTGGCGAACCAGTTCCAACAAAGTTGAAGGAGGAAAATGGAGGAGGCCTAACTTCTTCATCTTTTGGCCGATTGAGGTGTTGTAAAAGCCCAGCTAGGGGTTTTTGGACATGCTGGATCAATTGGTGTTGTTTTCAAGGCCATTTGAAGACTTCTTTTGCAAGTTTTTCACCATTGAAGTTTCAGGAAGCTCAAGGGAGCTTGAAGCCCTCATTGATCGAGGACATGGTTTGGTGAGCCTATGTTTTTTTTCTATGATTGAATAATCTTTTTTGGCTAATTGATATGCTTTTAACACATTGGGATAGGTTTCAGAGGCTGTTGAGGACTTTTACAGGTGTTTTTTCCAAAGAGAAGTTCAGGGAAGCTTATGGCCACATGTAGAAGAGGTTATGCCCGGATGAGCGATGATCCGTTTTCAGAGTTCTATTAGTCATTTTTGGGGTTTTTATGTGTTATGATCTCAATGGTACAGTTTGTTTTTCCATTGGAGTTGAGAAGAAACTTGTAAAATAACTTTTGACTAATTTATCCCAGAGAGCCAAGTCCATTATGGAGGCTCAAGGAGATGTAGCCCGGAGGGGGGTGAACTCCTTTATCATGTTGTGATTGTTCTGAGTTTGATGGTTTATTTGCTGCAAGTTATGTTGTTGTGTTTTCATTTAAAGCACATATTTAACCACTTAAAAGAACAATTTCTCACAGATAAACATTTAAAGGAAGAAGCATAAAACTTAACACATAATTTATCTGGCATATTTTAACACATGAAGCAAGGTCCTGTAAAGTTTATTTTTATGAAGTAGAGGGTGCTTGCATAGCATAACAATTTAGCCTTCTATTTTCAGATCAATCAGAATGGAATCTAGAAAAACCAATGTCAATAAGAAAGTTTTCCATTTTGGAATACCAAGCTTGAGGAGCTTGCTTTAGACCATAAAGATATTTATTAAGGTGACAAACAAGTCTAGAGTCATTGTAGACATAGCCATGATGCTCTTCCATGTATATTTGTTCTTGCAAATCCTCATGCAAGAAGGCATATTTGACATCCATTTGATGGACCTCCCATTTATGTGAGGCATCAAGGGAAAGAACAAGGTGAATGGAATTCATTTTGTTTACAGGGGAAAGGTTTCATTATAGTCAATTCCTTCAACTTGGTAAAATCCTTTGAAAACTAACCAAGCCTTATGTCTTTCAACACTTCCCTCTGATTCATAATTATCTTTGTATACCCATTTACATCTGTCAATCTTTCTTCCTTTCAAAAGTGGTAGAATATCCCAAGTATCGTTTTCCATTAAATAACGATACTCTTCATTCATTGTTGTATCCAAATCTGGATGACCTGAAGCTTCTGCAAATGTCTTTGGATCATGAGTCTTTGAAACTTGAGCCAAAAGAGAAGAGGCTCATTGTAACTATCAACGTGTTTGACAATGATATGAAAGATCATCGACAAGATCACCAATTGTTTCTTATGTTGAACAAACCCATCTAGGAAGTGGTGGTGTTGGTGTAGGTTCAGGTTCAATGGACTCATCTGGAGGAAGGTCAGTAGGTGGAGGTGGATTTTCATCCTCATTGTCATCATATGAAGAAGAAGAAACCAAAATAGTAATAGAAGAAGGAAAAAATGTTGAATATGGCTCACATGCCGAAGAAGGCACAAATGTCGAATTAGGCTCACAAGCCAATAGATTTTCATCAAATTTAACATATCATATAATAATAATTTTATTACAATGTGGTTGAATAATTTTGTAACCTTTGACATCTTCAAAATAACCAACAAATATACAATTCTCACTCTTAGGCTGCAATGCTTCCTTTTCTCATAAAGAATGTGATCCCATACTACACTACCAAATACATGGAAGTGACTCACATCTGGCTTAATTTTATTCCATGCTTCTTATGATGTTATATTTTTAAGAGCCTTAGTGAGAGTGAGATTTACTATGTAATTTGCAAAGTTAATGACTTTTTCCCAATACTTTAGACTTAATCCCTTAGACTGGATCACATAATTAGCCATTTCTTTTAAAGTGAGGTTTTTTCTTTCAACAACACCATTTTTCTATGGTGTATATGGAACAATGTGTTGCATTTGGATGCCATGTTCAATGTAGTAACTTGTAAATTGATTGTTCACATATTCGCCTCCATTATATGTTCTTAATATTTGAAATTGATGTCCATATTGCTTTTCTACAAGGGCCTTGTAGGAAAATAACTTGTCAAAAACTTCACTCTTAATTTTTAAGAAGTAAACCCAAGGGCATCTGGAAAAGTCATCAATGAAAGTTAAGAAATACTTGCTTGCACCTAGAAAAAGAAGGAGAAGAAAATGGACCCCACAAGTGACTTTGAACAAGATGCAAAGGGGTTGAGGTGTGCCAAGAGGCACGTTTGTCAAAACTATCCCAATGATGTTTTCCAAGAAAAAAACCGACACAAACACCATCTTTGCATGAAACTAGAGGAAGACCAATCACCATTTGTTGATCACATAGTTGTTGCAATGAGCGATAGTTTAGATGACAAAACTATTGATGCCAAAGTTTGTTCAAGTCATCACTATGAGGAATAAAAATTGATGGAAAATATGATGACCCAAAGTTGTCAAACTTGTACAACATGGTAATATCATCAACAATTATAGTTGCTAGAACATACTAAGGATATTTTAGATCCTTAATTACAACTTGGTGAGGTGAAAACTCTACAGTTTTACCTTCCCTTGAATGAGTGATTTGATATATTGATATAAGGTTGTAGGAAATACTTGGAACACATAATACATCATTAAAATGACCATTATCTACCTGAATTATTCTGTACCCTACAACACTAAGAGATATATCATCACCAACAAATATTGTTTTGGTGTTACATTCATTTAGAGTAGAAAATATGGTTTTATCCTTAGCCATATGATAAGATGTTCCAGAATCAATAAGCCATTCATCAAAAGAAGAAGTAGAAGTTGTATTAAAGGAGAAACTAGAAGCAGAAGGTGCATGTCCATTAGAAAAATAAGAAGAAGTAGAATCAATACCAATGGTGTGTTTCTTCATCGTTGCTTCTAAAGATGCCATCTTCTTAAAACATTTGGACTCATCATGACCATGTTTCCCACAAAAGTTCAATGTATAGCAATATTCTTACTTTTATATTTTTCTCATTTGTCACCATTAGGAGTGGAAGCTAGTTGAGTGGGTTTGGGACCCTTGTTTTTATTGTTGTTATGGAAAGGATGTTGCTTCTTGGGATTTTAGGATTTATATTTTTTCTAGGCCACTAAATCTTTGGTGGAGATACCTGCAGTGTTGATCACTCCAAGCTGCACAAGATTATCTTTCTCTCTAGTCAAAGCATCACAAAAGGACTCAAGAGAGGTATTTTTATAAGAAATCCCTAGAGCTTCCCTGGTGGCATAGAAGGTAGATACAAATATTGAATATTCTCTACCAAGATTCACAAGAGTAATATATATACAAAAATCCTCTTCTAGTTTTATGTGTTGAACAACTGAGAAGGGGGGGGTGAATCAGTTGTTACTGTTCTTAAAAAATTATGCCCATTTTCAACTGATTACAGAACACTCAATGATGATCACAATAATGTAGGGAAGTAAGCAATATAATATTCAACATCAATCATACACATGAAATATACAGAGACAGATATTCTTGAGGAAACCCATAAAGGGAGAAAATCTCTTCTTCTTGATATGATAAGTAATCTTTATTTTTTGTACATTATCATTCTTATGAGCACCAACTCCTTTTGAGGCTACCACCTCTGATTTACAAGAAACAACTCGTTGAGAGCACCAACTCCCTTTGTGTTCCAGCACCAACTAGATGGAAGCACCAACTTCCAAACACACATGCACCAACCTATACAAGATGCAACTTGTTGAGAGCACCAACTCTCTGGATTCTCTAGCACCCACTAGAAGGAAGCACCAACTCCCTGAGTGTTCCAACACCAATTGGATGTAAGAATCAACTTCCATTTACACATGCACAACCCTGTATAACAGAGAACAATAGTTCTCCCTTGCACCACCCTACCACCCTGGTTTTTCTAGCTACAACCAGATGGAAGCTACAACTCCTTGTGTTCAAGCACGCACTTGAAACTCTGAGGACAAAAGTCCTCCCTAGAACCACCCTGAAATATAAATCTTTGTTACTGAAATTTATTACAGTTATACAATATTTATTAATGACTTACGAGTCTCATCATTGTTCTACTACACTGCTCTGCTCTGCCTCCATCAATGTCTTCCTGCTCGCATCTTCTTGAGCTTTTTGTTCTTCTTCTCTGTCTTTGCATGTGCACCTCGGCTTTCTCTTCCTCTCTCATATATCCATTTATGTTCTATGTCTTTCTTATATGTTTTATGTTCTGTGCACCATTGTCATTATCTATGTTACGCCTCTTTTGTGCACTTTAGCTCCTACGCATCGCCTTCTTCTACCCGCATGAATAACTATCAGAAGAAGCAAAACCTCTCTTCTATGTTCTGCATATATTTTTCATGCCAAGTCCTCTACCAGATCATACCCTCAACTCTTTGTCCTCTCTAGTGATTATGCTGAGTCTGTTCATCATCAGTGGTCATTATCCTGAGATTCTTTGGCTTCTCTAGAAGTTACAATATTCGACACTTTTCCATCTGTCAATTGTCTCTATGATGATTCTTCATTCCATTGGAACTTACATCGAGACTCCTCAGCTCCTCTGGCAATCAACCTAAATCTCTTTGAATTCTTTGGTAGTTACAGTCACTTCGTTCTGGTAGTTACAGAGAGTCATTTTGGCTTCTTTGACTTCTAAGCTCCTTCCTTCATGATACCATCCGTGGTGACCAAACGCCTATTCAAAAGGCTCTTCCCAATCTCCCAAACTCCAAAGTGGATCTTAGCGACATGATATCTCCTCCCTCAATATGACCTTGGTGATGAACTCATGTGACCATGCGATTGTGGGCACGTCTAAAGGTGGTGTAGAACAAACTTCTTTTTTCCCCACAATTTACCTCGAGCCTCCACATTTCCTTTCTCCAAAAACATGGTTTCGATTGAGGCCCGCCTTCAACTTTTTAAAGTTTTCCCATCTTCAATCCCCACAATGCGACGGGACCGTCGATCTTCCGATCTTGATGGTGCTCCTGAGTGGATGGATCAGATTGGATGGTTTATTTCACGGAAACAAATCAATGGTTAGATTTGATCCTTACACTCATCGTTTCATTGTTCAATCTGATAGCTAGGACTTAATCAAACATTGAGATGGACGACCGTCGAAAATTCGCCCTTCGAAACTTTGGGATTTCAACTTTTCAAACTTACACTATCCTTCCACTGTACTATGATCAACAATTGAGAATACACCTGAAGTGATCTTTCAGATCGGACGACTTGTGTACTTGTTGACGTGGTCTCCCACATGTCCTTTCTAAGGTGGTCTATTGACATGGGTGAGACATGTAGGAAAAGTAGTGGAGTGTGGAGGCAGAGCACGATAATGGACTGTGACGTGTACTGGGTAGTGGAGTGTGACGTCGGAGCGTGAAGGTGATATGTTATGAGTGGTTTGGTGGTTTACTCAGAGGGGGGTTTAGGTGGTAAGTGGTAATGAGAGAGGGGGGTCTGAGTTAACAGGAAGGTGACACATATGTGGGTCCCACATGGAAAATACTACCAACTTGGACCCCATCCCGTCGGGTTAAAGACAGAAAGGTTGGGGGAGTCCGATATGCCCTGTCAATCGTAGATCTGAGTCCTCGATTCTCGGTCGCTGATATTAGTGCTTCCTTTTCATAACTTATCCTTTCCTTCCACTTTAGAATGATTTGACAGGTGAAATTCACTTCGGATGATCCGACAGTTGAGGATTTATTTTGGCTCTCTAAATCTTTGGGCTTCGGGTATTTCAAATCTTGAACTTGAAATTATTGAGGTGAGAGTTTTTTGAATCTTAACCTCCTCACATATTTATACCCAAAACAAATGTTGTTCATTTGATCAATATATAAAATCAATGGCCTGATCTATCTACGATGCAACTCTTCTAGATTATCCTTTCATTCCACTCGAAAATCATCCGATGGCTGATGGGAATTTGGTTTTGATCCAACAGTTGACAGGTATTCGAATAATCAAATTTTGAACCCTTTATCCCCACTTATCCTATCCTTCAACTTTAAAATGATCTGACGACTGACGGGAGTTTGGGTTTGATCTGATGGTTGACGGGTATTTGGATGATCGAGATCTCAGATCTCATCCCTTGCTTATTCGCCTTGAAAGTCCACTGGATCTAATGGTTGTTGGTCGTTTGTGCTCAGATCCAATGGATGGGATCTGTTCCTCACTTGTGCACTCATTCCTCCTATCTGGAATTTGATCTAACGGTCCAAATTCTTCACAATTTTCGATCCAATGGTCACTGCCTCTCTTCTTCATGAGCCTCTGATCTCTCCAACTTAGAAGGTTTTCTAAGTGTTCAAAGGTCTCGACTTTTTCTCCTTCTGCGAGTCCTGATGACTTTGGGTCGCATCTGCATTTCTGAAAAATGCTATCTCTCCTGAGCTTTGGCAATGAAGTTAACCTCGACCCTGGCACACACTTGCGTTCTGAATGCAACTCTGCACTATTCCTACTGAGCTTGATTCCTTCTACAAACTCACGAATTCTAATGAATCCTGCACACGCTCCTTGTTGCCTTCATGATAACCTTTGGCTATCTAGAAACACCAACTCTCTTCCCTGTGCGCATCCTCCTAAGCTTGTAGACACAAATTTCTCATGGTCTAGTCATTCCCGATGCTATCATTGTTTCTTTCATGTTTGTCATCATTTTTCCAATTTTCCATAGTCGATGTTGTTCTTTCCATCAATGAAAAGAACACTCTGTCTGTAAACATTCCATCGTTGTTGTTGTTATTACCATCAATGACAAGCACACTCTTCCTGTAAACATGCCAACAATATCCCCCTTTAGCATTGATGATAAACCTAAAAGGCTTCTCTATTCTGCTTAGACCTCCAACTGTAGCATCCAGACCACATATTTTTCTCCTCCTTTGACATCAATGTCAAATAAAACATGCTCCCCCTGAGCTGTTGCAGTATTTTTTGGAGGTATCAAATATTCAACCAACACATACTCCCCCTGACAGGATGAACTCTCTTATTTGAGTACTGTAGAGTATTTGTATCTAACTCAGATTCTTCTCCTTGTGATTCTTGGACTTGTTCATCTTCAGCTTCAGCTGTATCCTCTATAGCAGACTCAATATTGCTCACCTCTCTTACTAGGACTCCTTCATCAACCTTTAAATCAATGCAATCAACTAATTTACATAATCTTTTATTAAAGCATCTATATCCTTTAACATTGGTAGCATATCCTAAGAAGATGCCTTCATCATCCTTGTCATCATACTTGCCTCTCAACTACTCCATTTTGTTGTGGAGTTCCTGGGATTGTGTATTCTCTCATGATCCCATGTTTATCACATAATTCCTTGAAATCACATAAATTCTCCTCCTCTGTCTGATCTTATTTCCTTTAACCTGTTGCGTGTTTTATTCTCAATTAAATCTTTAAATATTTTAAATTTCTCAAATGCTTCAGTTTTTCCTTTGAGATAAGAAACCCAAGTGAGTCTGGAGTAATCATCAATGATCAGCATGAAATAATTTTCCTTCCCTGTGCCTTCCTATTTTTATGGTCCACATAAATTCATATGAACTAATTGGAGTGGTTTCTCTCTTGAAGTAGAGCTCTTTGGATTTAAACCGTGTCCTGGTTAGCTTTCCTACTTGGCAGGGTTTACACACAGAATCTTGTGACTTTGATCATTTTGGAAGATCTTTTACTGCCTCGAGATTTTTTAGCTTGATTAAGTGGTCAAAGTTTAGATGTCCAAATCTCCTATGCCATAACCAGCCTTCATCATGTTTGCTTAGATGACATTCTTCTCTATCTTCTTTCATCACACATGCATTATCATCTATCCTTATGTATTTAGCCACCACTTGTCCAGTTTACATTCTTTACCTTACAATCTTTGGAAGTGAACACCTCTTCACAACCTCTATCACACATTTGAATTACACTAAGAAAATCATGTTTCAGACCATCTACAAGAAGAACATCCTGGGCATCTCCTTTGCCATTACTCAAACTCACCATCTCTTTACCCTTGATTTTACTTGGTTCATCATTTCCAAAGGTCACATTTCCTATTTTGATTTTACTTATAGACAAGCTTATCCTTGTCTCCAATCATGTGCTTGGAACATCCACTTTCTATATTCCAAGGGTCATTTTGTTTTTGAGCTGAAAGTACTAGACCACATTTTTCACTATCTTTCTTTTTCCATGTGTTGTCATTTATAGATAAGAGCTTTATCTTTGGATCTTCTTTGTAATTCTTTAGATGGAAGTTTTCATCTTTCTGGCTGAAGTTATGACAATTATAAAATTCGAGCTCATTGTTCAATAGGTCAAAGTGATTGGTGCAACGTTGTCTTCTCATTGGTTGTTCATTATTTCTTGACCTCCTCAGTTGCATGTCTCTAAACTTAATTTGAAAATTTGCAATCTGTGGTTGTTTGTTACTTGGTTGTCTCATTCTTTGTTGTGGCGTATATTTATTCCTTGGGTGTATTGATTTCTCATGTCTAAATCTTAAGGAACAATTTACAACTTTGTGGCCAAAGTTAAAATAGTAGAAACAATATCCATAGAAAAAATCTTTGTACCTGGAAAATGGTTGTCTTCTTTGATTAGGTCAATTTATTCCATGCTGATGATTTCCTTGAGAAGAGGGTGCATTATTTATTTGTTCTGCAGATTCATTTCTGGCACCTTTTTCTTTACTCCTCCTTGACGGTTGATTATCTTCCTTTGTTTCTGCAGGGTTGATGTTGTCATTGGTTGTAGATTTGATAAACTTGATGGATTATTTGTTTCTTGACTGACCACTACTTGATCCCTCTTCATAACCCAAACCATTTTTCAACTTTGGATTCCTTTGTTTATTCAGAATGGTGGCTAATCCTTCTGAGGTTTTGATACTTGATAGATTCTGGTGATACAAGCCTTGAAACTTCTCTAACTCTTTTCTAGTTTTCACTACTTCTTCTTCCAGAGCTTCACATCTTGCCTTCTTCTCTGATAATTGTTGTTTCAAAATGTCCTCTATTTTTTTACCTCTTCTAATTCCACTTTTAGCAAGGAAAATTCTTCATCAGGTTTTTTATTGTCTTTCTCGAACTGTATCGACAATTGTTTTTGTTTTCTCTTCTTAAGTCCGAGTTTGTCAATCTCTTCTAAAGTACTGAATAGTTCACCTTCCATATCAACCACAACTTCTTCATCATTAACATCACTTCCTGTGATTTTGTTATCATAATACTCTTTGGCCATAAGCATAAAGTCATTAACCTTATCTTCACAAGAAGAGTCACTATCTGTGTCTTCTGAAGAGTCATCATTGTTTACACATAAAATTTTATTTTTATCAAATCTTTTGGATTTGTACTTCTCTTCACCTTCATATTTCCGGTCCTTCTTCTTGTGTGGACACTTAGATGCAAAGTGACCTATCTTTCCACAGTTAAAACATTTGAAGGGAACATTTCCTTGGTATTTGCCTAATCCTTTCTTTAACCTTCTCACAATTTTTTCCTCAATATCATCTAATTTTGAATCAACATTCTTGTCTTCTTTAAAAGATGTTTCTCTAGTGGTGGAGTTATCTTTTCTAATCCTCATTTCATAAGCAGTTAGAGTTCCTAGGAGTTGATCAATAGAAAGAGTTTTAAGATCATCCAACTCTTCTATTGCAGAAACTTTTGGATTAAATCTATTTGGCAGAGATCTTAAAATCTTATGAACTAAAAATGTGTCTTCAATGATCTCACCAAGACCCTTCATGGAATTCACAATCTCCTCAACTCTTAAAAAATATTTACTAACTGTTTCATCCTCATTCATCTTTAGTTGTTCAAATTTAAATTTATGTGTCTAAATTTTGGCATCTTTACTTTCTCATCTCCTTCATAACTGCTAATAAGTTTATCCCAAATTTCTTTGGCATATTCAAGTTGCATGACCTTTACAAATTCATCTTTAGCAAGCCCACTCAAGATAGAATTCGTTGCCTTTGAATTGAAGCTAAATTCTAACTTATCATCTTTGGAAGCTAGCACAACAGGTTTTGTATATCCAGTCTCTACAGCATCCCAAACATGAGCACCTAAGGCCATGATGTATGTTCTCATTCTAACCTTCCAAAAGGAAAAATTTGTTCCATCAAACATAGGAGGCTTATTGGTTGAAGTTACTTCATGGCTAGTCATGTTTAAGCTCTAGGATCTACCCTTAAATAAACGGAACTTGCTCTGATACCAATTGTTGAACAAATGAGATGGCGGATGGGTGTTGAATCAATTGTTACTGTGCTTAAACAATTATTCCCATTTTCAAATCATTACAAAACACTCAATGATGATCACAATAATGCAGGGAAGTAAGCAATAGAATATTAAGCATCAATCACACACATGAAATATATAGAGACAGATATTCCCGAGGAAACCCATAAAGGGAGAAAACCTCTTCTTATTGATATGATAAGTAATCTTAATTTTCTATACATTATCATTCTTATGAGCACCAACTCCTTTTGAGGCTACCACCTGTGATTTACAAGTAGTAACTCGCTGAGAGAAACAAATCTCTTTGTGTTCCAGCACCAACTTCCAGACACACAGACACCAACCCATACGAGCTGCAACTTGCTGAGAGCACCAACTCTCTGGATTCTCTAGCACCCACTAGATTGAAGCACCGACTCCTTGAGTGTTACAGCACCAACTAGATGGAAGCATCAACTTCCAGTTACATAGGCACCAACCTGTATAATAGAGAACAATAGTTCTCCCTTGCACCACCCTACCACCCTGGTTTTTTTGGATGTAACTAGATGGAAGCTAAAATTCCATGTGTTCAAGAACCCACTTGAAACTCTGAGGACAAAATTCCTCTCTAGCACCACCCTACCACCCTGAAATACAAATCTTTGTTACTGAAATTTATTACAGTGATACAATATTTATCAATGGCTTACCAGTCTCATCAATGTTCTGCTACATTATTCTTCTTTG
This sequence comes from Picea engelmannii, assembly GCA_009831015.1. Classification (NCBI taxonomy): domain Eukaryota; kingdom Viridiplantae; phylum Streptophyta; class Pinopsida; order Pinales; family Pinaceae; genus Picea; species Picea engelmannii. The sequence continues at coordinate 1,059,556 of ML778604.1, read as the reverse complement.
CCTGCATCAGTGTCTTCTTCCTCGCATCTTCTTGAGATTTGTGTTCTTCTTATCTATCTCTACATGTGAACCTTTTCTTTATCTTCCTCTCTCAGACACCCATTTATGTTCTATTTCTTTCTTTTGCATTTTATGCTCTGTGAACCATTTCCATTCTCTACACTATGCCTCTTTTGTGTGCTTCAACTCCTGCGCACTGCTTGATTCTACCCGCTTGAATAACTATCAAAAGAAGAAAAACCTCTCTTCTTTGTTCTGCATATATTTTTCATGCCAAGTCCTCTTCCAGATCATACCCTCAACTCTTCGTCCTCTCTGACGATTATGTTGATTCTGTTCATCATCAGTGGTCGTTATCCTGAGATTTTGTCTGGTAGTTACAGTCTTCGACACTTTTCCATCTGTCAATTGTCTTTATGATGAGTCTTCATTCCACTGGCAGTTATATCGATACTCTTCAGTTCCTCTAGCGATCACCCTGAATCTCTTCTAATTCTATGGCAGTTACAATCACTTTGTTCTTGCAGTTATAGAGAGTCATTTTGGCTTCTTTGGCTTCTAAGCCCCTTCCTTCATGTGACCATCGGTGGTGACCAAACGCCTATTCAAAAGGCGCTTTCCGATCTCCTGAACTCCAAAGTCGAGCTTAGTGACGTGCTATCTCCTCCCTCGATATGAACTTGGGTGATGAACTCATGTGACCACGTGATTGCGGGCACATCCAAAGGTGGTGTACAACAAAATACTTTTTGCCTCTCAATTTACCTCGAGCCTCCATGTGTCCTTTCTCCAAAACCATGGTTTTGATTGTGGCCCACCTTCAACTTTTTAAAGTTCATGCATATTCAATCCCCACAATGTGACGGGAACGTCGATCTTACGATCTTGATGGTGCTCCTGAGTGGACGGGTTATTTCACAGAAACAAATCAATGGTTAGATTTTATCCTTACACCCATCCTTTCATTGTTCAATATGACGACTAGAAATTAATCAAACATTGAGGTGGACGATTGTCGAAACTTCTCCCTTCAGAACTTCAGGATTTCAACTATTCAAACTTACACTATCCTTCCAGTATACTATGATCAACGATTGAGAATACACCCAAAGTGATCTTTCAAATCGGACAACTCATGTCATTGTTAAAGTGGTCTTCCACATGTCCTTGCTGAGGTGGTCTGCTGACGTGGGTGAGACGTGTAGGCAGAGTAGTGGAATGTGGAGGTAGAGTGTGGTAGTGGAATGTGATGTGTAACAGGTAGTGGAGTGTGACGTCAGAGCATGGAGGTGGTATGTATGAGTGGCTTGGTGGTTTACTCGGAGGGGGGGTTAGGAGTTAAGTGGTAATGAGCGAGGGGGGTTCGATTTAATAGGAATGTGACACGTATGAGGGTCCCACATGGAAAATACCACCAACTTGAAACCCCCCCCGGTTAAAGATAGAAAGGTCGGGGGGGTCCAATATGCCCTGTTGACCGTAGATTTGAGTCCTTGATTCTCAAAAGTTGAGATTAGCACACCCTTTTCCTAACTTATCCTATCCTTCCAATTTAGAATGATCTGATGGTTGAAATTCATTTCAAATGATTCGACGATCGAGGATTTATTTCAGCTCTTCGAATCTTTGGGCTTCGGGTATTTCAAATCTCAGACTTGAAATTATTAAGGTGAGATTTTTCTGAAGCTTAAGCTTAACCTCCTCACATCTTTATACTTGAAATGAATTTCGTTCATTTGATCAAGATCTCAGATCAACAGCTCGATTTGTCTGTGATGCAGCTCTTCTAGCTTATCCTATCCTTCCACTTGAAAATGATCTGATGGCTGACGGGAATTCAGGTTTGATCCGACGACTAAAGGGTATTCGAATAATCAAATTCTCAACCCTTTAGCCCCGCTTATCCTATCCTTCAAATTTAAAATGATCTGACAACTGATGGTAATTCGGTTTTGATCCAATGGTTGACGGGTATTCGGATTATCGAGATCTCAGATCTCATCCCTTGCTTATCCTCCTTGCAAATCCACTGGATCTAATGGTTTCTAGTCCTTTGCACTCACATCCAATGGATGGGATATTTTCCTCTCTTATGCACTCATTCCTCCCATCTAGACTCTAATATAACAGTCCAAATTCTTCACAGTGTTCGATCCAATGACCACTGTCTCTCTTCTTCCTGAGATTCTAATCTCTCTGGCTTAGAAGGTTTTCTAAGTTTTCAAGGGTCTCGACCTTTACTCCTTCTGCGAGTCCTGATGACTTTGGGTCACGTCTATGTTTCTAAAAAACACTGTCTCTCCTGAGCTTTGGCAATGAAGTTAACCTCATCCCTGGTGCAAACTTGCGCTTTGCATGCAACTCTGCACTATTTGTCATGATCTTGATTCCTTATGCAAACTCACAGATTCTAAGGAATCTTGTGCACGCTCCTTGCTTCCTTCATGATACCCTAGCTATCTGGAAACTCCAACTCTCTTCCTTGTGCATGTCCTCCTGAGCTTATAGACAACAATTTGTCATGGTATGTTCATTCTTGATGCTATCATTGTTTCTTTCCTATTTGTCGTTTTTGCTGCCAATATGCCATCGTCGTTGTTGTTCTTGCCATCAATGGAAAGCACAATCTTCCTGTAAACATGCCATCGTTGTTTCTTTTCTTTCCCTCAATGACAAGCACACTCTGCCTGTAAACATGCCAACATTGAACATAAAATTATAAGTGTTTTAAACTTAGATAAATAGTCTTCAATGTAAGAAAAATCATTTGGACTTAAAGTCATAATCTGATTTTCTATTTGGTGGGCTCGAATACTATTGTGTTTACCAAACACATATTCAATCTTTTCCCAAGCTTCATCAGGGTCATCAATTCCTTGAAGGTGAAACCTTAAATCATGAGAGATGGACATTCCAATCGGTCCATGTGCTTTGTCATTCTTATTTTCCCATTTGATTTTATTTTAATCATCAGTAGGTTCTAGTTCTTTTCCCAAGGTAATCTAGTACAGTCCTTTACTTATTAATAAATCCTCCATATGGAATTTCCATTGGAAGTAGTTGACGATGGTAAGAAAAAAATCATTGGGAGAATCCAAATTAAATATGAAAATAATATGGATTTAAAAACTGAAACGGATGGTCTGGACGGAAAAATCGCAAAAAAATAGGTTGTTTAAAAAAAAAAGGCATTGAAAACAAACTTTGGATGTGAAAGTTATGCCCTTTTGAAAAAAAAACATAAAAAATAACCAAAGACCCATGTGGCAAGTAGAATTTGGTCCGTGTGGTGATATTTCTCCTAACTATGCCTATAATCTCACTTTTAAACAAGTTGCTTATGAGGTGTCTCACTTGTATAGAATAAGTGAGAATTACTTTTACAATGAAGTTGCATGCAAAAAATAACTTAAAAGAAAATATTTAAAGTTATTTAATAGTGATTCACTTTTATAACTTAAGTGAAATGCACTTTACAATCAATGCATTAATTTTTTCAAAAAAAGGTAACAAAAGAGAGACTTGAACTCAAGACCTCTTACTAAGTAAAATAGCTTTTAACCAAGTGAGCTAGTGCAAAATAGATTATATTGTTTAGAAGGAGGATTGTTGTTGTTGTTGTTATTGTTGAAGATGACCTTGGAGAGCATGCTCATAAAAAAAAAAAAAATTAACACAAGAAAAAATGTTCTCTTCTCGACGACAACAAGGGTTATATCTTGGTTAAATTACCCAAAAAATGCAAATTTCCCTCTATTTCTAATTCACCAAGATCGCAGAGAGTGCACAGTAAAACAAAATACATAGATGGAAAACCCTTTCTGATTTGTTTGTGATTTGCTGAGATTGCACAGGGCATGGGGAAAAGAACATACCTAGATCCAAAAGAGTAGCAACCCGGAAATAAAAAACATAAAACCGAAATAATAACTCTCCAAAAAATTAAAAGGGCATATTTGGGATTTATCCCTCTGGATCTGACTGAAATGGTCGTATTTTTGGAAAATGAAAAAAAAAATTGAGTGAAAAAAAAGTGTTCCTGATTGAAATGAGTAGTCTGGGCATAATGGAATAGTCTTCTTAGCCTAGAAATGTACAGAAATTGTAGAAACTAGAGATGAGGAAACACGACTTCACGATATTGATCTACAATGGGAGTAGGTATTCGAATGAGCTATGATACCATGTTCAATCAACACACCAATGTTTTCACATGGTAAAACCCCTATAGGGAATCATCCACGACCCCAACCAATGTGGCCACTTGGAGCAATTTATTAATGCAAAAGAAAAATACTACAGAGAAATTCACAAGAGAGTTTCTCACAATCGATTATTGGCAAATGACAATCCATTCTCTTTAAATAGATATGATGAACCAATTGGTTGTTAAGCCACAGATCAATGTAACTATTAAGATCGAGGAGAATATGAACCATGGGATCACTCTATGTTGGGAACATATAGAGACCATTGGATTTCCTCACTACAAATGCATATTAATGCATACTAAATAAACACACTAAGAAACACACGTTTACCTAATGATACATTAGAACAAGTTGATATTAACTAACTCCTAAGTGTCTAAATATCCTAACAATGCTTTTGAACATTGACGCATTGGTGCTTTATTGTTCTTGTATGCACCTATGTGTATCGACCTTAAAGGTGCACTGATAAAAATACCTCTGCAAAAACCTTTGGCTACCCACCTCTTCTAAAACCCTTCACTATAAATGGAGAAGGTATAGATTTTTTGGGGAGATTCCGTAAAAACATCTGCAAGAAGGTTTTTTTCTTGTAGTGCATCTAATTCATTTCTTGGATTGATCTTTTTTCCATTTCAACATGCATTCAACTCCACACTCTTATTACTTAATATTCCTTTGTAGGAACTACACTATATTTTCGTGTACACTCTTGATTTTGTACATGGTGCTATATTTGCACCCTAATTGCATTGCGCCTAAAATATCGCTCCATGTTTAAGCCACACACCTCACCAATAATATGTTCAACAAAAAAGGGTATTCCCACATAGGTGAAACACCTTAAGAAACCTCTCACACAAACATATCAGAGATAAGTACTCCCATCATGGCTCGAACTATAGGTTAACGTTTACCTAGTTCGAGAGGACCCACGATGTTGCGAGGGCAAACTACGATAGTCGCTCATGATGATTCTAAGGTGCACACAATAAGACAGGGGCCTTATTCCTTAGAGGCCCTTAGTCTCCCACAAGTTCACCTGGCGGAGTATTGACTCCAGGGGTTATTGATGTCTACCAAGTCATTCAAGAGGCGAGTGACACCCTTGGAGCACATAGTGCATCCTGAAGGGCACGTCGTGCAAGTGAAATAGATGAGGTGAGTGGAACCCTTGGAGCACGTAGTGCATCCTGAGGGCACGTCGTGCAAGGGAAATAGATGAGGTGAGTGGAACCCTTGGAGCACCTAGTGTGTCCTAAAGGGCATGTCACGTTGTTAATGATAAATGAATGAACCTAGATGGCCTTAGGACAAATAACGTGAACATAAATTTTTAAAACAATTTCCCTAATAAAATGTCACCCAACATGAAAATTAAAGTCTAGGCCTAAATTATACTGGTGGCAGAATTTTTCTATCCTTTTAATATATATATATATATATATATATAAAATAAATAAATAATGATGATAATCTTCATTAATCTTGTAACAAGAAGGGAGTAAACAAATTAATTGATTCATAAAAATATGTTGGGATCAAAATTAAAAAAGGGGGAATTAATTGTTTTATTATATGATGATAATTTAAAATTTATTAATTAAAAAGGGAAAAGGGAAAAAGTCAATTTCTACACCTGCCAAATTGAGTTCTAAATGAAAAGGGGAAAGAGGGAAATCTAAAATAATTACGAAACTAGAAAAAGAGGATAACATAAAAAAGAAAGGGAAACACAAGGGAAAAAGCAGAAAGTCAAACTTAGTAAGGTATCTATCATTTAAGAACTTTCTAATTTAAACTGAACTAGTAAATCAATAATGGAGAAAGTCATTAAAACCTGTAAGGGAATTTGGGGACACCTAGAAGCGATTCTAGGAGTGACTCTAGGTGGGTGAGGGAAGTAAGGGTAATTAATTAATTAAAGAAATTAGTTTTTGAAGGAATGAGGGGGATGGGTGACACATGTACGGGGAGGAATTTTTATGAATTAATTTATTAAACATTAAATAAAATGGGATTTGGGAAAGTAAGGGACTTCAAAACTCTATATAATGGAGGGAGGAAACTGATGATGAATCTCTTCTATTTTTTGTAACGTTACGCTGTAGAAATATATACTTGACTGACTTATCTTGTGGAAGTTTGGATACCCAACTCGGTGAGGAGCGGTAGCTCGGCCTTGGGAGGCGAGCTCAAAGCTAGGTAATTCTTTGGTTAGTGTTTGTGGCCCCTTTGCGGCTCGGGGGGATAAAGGGGAAGAAGAGTACCCCTAGCATTGGCTGGGAGGTACCGGTGAAGTCTCATCGGTTGGCAAGCGGGAGTTTCACTGAGCGTGCGAGACATCAACTCAGAGCAAGAGATTGGGCAACAATACACTTCCTTTATTTTTTCATGGTAGATTGTTAGTATGATTTATGCTTTCAGTTCGGTATGCTTAATCAGGTAAAGAATATGATAGTCTTAGTGTTCTAGTTGATGACTGAAATTTTCCCCGTCGCCTTAGTTTGATGTTGATTGATTTCCCATTGCCTTCAATCCCTGCATGTCTAACCATCCTGTGGTTTATTGATTGAGATGATTGAGGTTTATTTTTTCCTTTGTCCCTAGCTCATCAGTCTGTGCCTGAGCAATCGGCTAGGAGCCTGATCTATGGTCGTCGCTTTGGTGTTAATACACCCATGGATGTCAACGCCCTACTTTTTGGTGCGTGGGTAATGAGAGAAGGATGTTCCTGCCTATCCTTCTAACCTTGTTGATTGTTCTTGGTTGGGTAACTGCCTTGCTCTACGACTTAACTTTGCATTTTTTTTAATATTGCTGAAAAATTTAGCTCTGCGTTTTTATATAATGCTAGATGAATTTATTTATGCGTTGTCTTTTGTTGACAACACTTACTCCCGTTGAACGACGATTTCCTTTTTCTTCTTATGCATTTCAATTATTGGAAGGCGATTTTCCATTTTAAGACTGAATTCGTGCATTTTAAGACTGCAATCCATTTCTTTGGGGAGGGGGAAAATTTTGCCCTGCAAATTGCATTTTCTGACATTTCTTTCTTCCTTCACGAATTGTCGGTGCCTCACTGGTTAATGGGGGCATTAGGTGGGCGCTATGTTTACCTATATGACTGTGATTTTCCACCACTAGTCAAGACGACAATTCGTCATTGCCAGAATATCTTCGATGCTTGACTCAGTCTGCTTTTCGTCTTGTTGCCTGGCGATCTCGCCACCTCTCAGGACTGCATTTCGTTTTACTTTTGGGGAAATTTTTCCCTTAACGAAGACTAAGTTTTTCATTAAAAATTTACTGCTATTTGATTCCTATTAATGCCCACGATTTTGGAATTAAATGATGTTGTGTTTTTCCTGTTAATTCCCATGGTTTTTCAATTAAATGTGACTGCATTTTTCCTATTAATACCCACGGTTTTGCAATTAAATATGATTGCATTTTTCCTATTATCGACCACGTTTTTGACTTAATTGTTAATTGAGTTTTGTTGATTGTTGGGACCACATAATTGCATTAATGTTGACTGTGTTAGTTGCTGGCATGACCATGATTTGGACAACGATTTTTCTTATATTAAATGATAGCAATGTAAATTTACTTCTAGCATGTTTGCACAATGATTTTGCTCATATATTAAATGATAGCAATGCAAATTTCCTTCTAGCATGTCTTCACAACGAGTTTGCTCATATATTAAATGATAGCAATGTAAGTTTCCTTCTTGCATGTCTGCACAACAATTTTTCTCTTATATTAAATGATAGAAATGTAAATTTCCTTCTGGCATGTCTACACAACGATTTTGCTCTTATATTAATGATAGCAATGTAAATTTTTTTTTGGCATGTCTGCACAACGATTTTGCTTATATATTAAATGATAGCATTGAAGTTTTTGTTCTAGTGTGTTTTGCATAGAAATTGCTTTATTTATTATTGACAACCCATTCCATATCTTACAATTGTGTAATTAAAAGGTCATAGTCCACAACAAAAATTTATCCTCTATAATTTTAATTCAAACGTTATATCTATCATCTCCGGATAAGATCCAATTGAGAAGCAATTAAAAAGTGATCATGGAAATCATAATTGAATTAGGATGAATGGGAGATAATTTATAGCATTGAAAATTGACTTGCATCATTACGTATCCTAACCGTTAACTGATGACAATATCATATATTCATAAGAAGAATAACCTTAAGGAGGTCATATACATATAATCCAACCAACTAAGCAGCGTAATAGTTGTAAATGATTTTACTAAATACAATAATAGTAAGGACAGTAGAGAATGAATATCTTGATTGTATACCAGTAAAGAATGATAACTTTAAGAAGGATTTATATACATAAACAACCAATTTATCAATGTAGTAGTTGTTAATGAATTTACCATTTCTTTCAAAGTTAAATCCATCTTAACAATTTCACCACAATACCGTAACATAAACTTAATCACTAGAATTTAATTCATGATCACTTGTTAGTGGTGATTAATCTTGGAATGCCAATTTAGATCATCCTTAATGTTAATTTAAATTAACATGTATTGAATTAATTTCAATTTAGAATTGTTGAATTCAATGCTAATATAAAATTGTAAATGGTGACTAATTGAAATTTGACTTATTATCATCTTGGTAATCTATGTTAAATTTAGACTGTCAATATGGACTATTTTAGACATGATTAATGGTTGGGATGTTGAATAAGTCTTATGTTGGTTAGCGTCTTCCTTCTATCATCCTTTGGCATCTGGTCAACCTGTCATTGGGGTTGGGGTGTGGTTTTCTTATCGGTATTTGGTTCCTAGTGCATCAGACTACCTAGAGTCCTCGGTCCGGATAGCTTATGTTTGCGACAAAGTTATTGATGTATCTATCACCTGGGAACGACATGATTCCTGATGCGGGGATGTTATCCACATTTTTGGTTATCAAGATGATACTACGATTATGTCATGATGATAGAAGATCAAACTCTTCAATAAGAACATTTTCCAGAAGAAGGTTACATTTATCATTTTCTCAAAATCACATTTTTGGAAATAGTTCGCA
>ML778604.1:1037979-1049945 GCA_009831015.1 Picea engelmannii | reverse complement strand
GGTATGTCCACTATCCATTTCTCTTAGTTCGTTCAATAGCTAGATCTAGGGAAAGAGTAGTATTCTGTTACAGTTTGTTCCAGATCCAGGTGGATCTTGGGGAGATTGGTCTGTGTCCGCACTCACGAATTTATCCATAAACAGGGGATCATGGTGCACCCTGTGGGATAGCGACGAATGAGATCTTGGCCAGAGTTGATGCATTCTGTGTGAGTGTTGTCGGGCGTTGCAAGTTGCAAGTTGCTTTTGGTGCATGGGATGAACATCTTCAGGCGTTTGGTTCGCGTGCCTTGAGGTTCTAGTCTTGTTCATCTAGGCTATTGTGTTGGGATGGAGATGTTGTCCCTTAGCTTTTAGGCATGGTCATGTTTGTGTCGGGTGGATAGTCATTCCTCCTTGTTATTCTATGCATGTTTTGACTAGTTTCCCTTGTGCCTGTGTGTGGTGTCATAATAGCATGTTTCCTATACTATTTTCTTGCATTCGTCGTCAGTGGTGTGGTTAAACTTTTGTCGTTATCGCCTTCTTGCCCAATATATATATATATATATATATATATATATATATATCACTTCACTTTTTGTCATAACGATGGGGCTTTTACACTTGGTATCAGAGCCAGGTTCAACCCGTGACTTTGGATCACTACGACTTTCATTGATATGATTTGATTATATATCACTTCACTTTTTGTCATAACGATGGGGCTTTTACACTTGGTATCAGAGCCAGGTTCAACCCGTGACTTTGGATCACTACGACTTTCATTGATATGATTTGATTATAATTTTGCTAATTGATTTGACTTGTATTCGTGTGGGTAATCATGGTTAGAGGATGCCATGGAGAAAGACGATGGGGTGCTAGGGGAGGAGGTGTGACGCCTCCAGTAGCATCCATGCCTGAGGGGTCTAACCCCCAGGGAGATGAATAGGTTATCGAGCAGGAGCAAATAGCGGTGGGTGATGTGGTTGGGCTAATGAGATAATTTCAGTGCATGTTTGAGGCACTGATAAATCATTTGGATAGCGATGAGACCATAGCATCGACACCCCCTGAGGGTCCACCGCGCACTTCGATCGGTACTGGTAGCATTCACCACAAACTCGAGAAGGTCAAATTTCCTGAGTTCTTTGGTGCCTCGGACGACGCAACCGTCGAGGCATGGTTGGAGAGTATGTAAATGTGATTTTCACTTCAAGGATATATCTCCAACATGAAGTTCCACATGGTGGTCTTTCAATTGAACAGAAGTTCTCTTCTATGGTGGAAGACCCTCCTACCACAACTGAACATGGTCGTCGAAGAAGTGTCATGGGAACTGTTCGAGGAACAGTTCCGAGAGAGGTACCTATCAGAGGAATTCAATGAGTGTCAACTCAATGAGTTCAATGCCTTATGACAGGGCGGTCGTACGATGCTCAAATACGAGGCCTATTTTATGGAGCTACTCCAGTATGCTCCACATCTTAACACTGAGAAAATTAAGGTCAATAGGTTTGTGTTCTGACTTAATGGTAGCATACGTGCAAAGGTTAGGATTATGATTCCTCAAACCTTGCATGATATCATCTAGAAGGCTCTCATAGAAGATGAGGAGCTTATCAACGGGAGTTAGAGTAGGAATCCAACAAGACCAACAGGGAAAGTGTCGTTTGATGCACAACAGCATTAGACACCAGCAAGACATACACTAGGATATCGTGGCTTCCAAAGGGGATCCACTTTCACTACACCTCAGCGACTGACACCTCAACAACGAACACTTTATCGGGGACCACAGCATTGGTAGCAACATCGACTACAACAGCAACAGTTTATGCCTATTCAAAACAACAAACCCAGATTCCAGGGTGGTGGGCCATCATCTTCTACTTCGGGTACCTAGAGTACTAGATCGAAGAAGGGGTGTTGGACATGTGGAGAGCCACACTACCATAGAGACTGCCCTGTGGAGAGGACTAGAGCGTCTGGATCAACCAGACGCACCACCGTCGACTGTGCTCGAGACATCAGGTACCATCGCTGACCAGAACCTTAGTATTTTGATTAATCCTGGTGCTACCGATATTTTCATTTCAAGTGCTGCACTAAAAAGGATTAAGGTAAAGGCAGACAAACATGATGAGTTTAGCTTCATAGATATGTCTTCGGGAGCCAAATATAAGGTTGGAGGAAAGGTTATGGGCTATACCCTTAACCTGGTAGAGTTTGTCACCAGGGCCAACCTGTACGTCATGATCTTAGGATCTTATGACATCGTGATTGGTATGGACTAGTTGGAATCGCATGAGGTGATACTCAACTGTAAGATGAAACGATTGAGCTTGGTCGATGATGAGGGAAAAATACGAGTGATTGTAGGTCGGAACCAAGGAGTTTCCCTGAGGTTCATCTCTTCCTTACAACTATAGAAGAGCGTGCACAAGGGGTGTAAGATTTATGTGATCCTTGCATTAAATGAGAAGGAAGTAGCGGAAGGTCTAGAACACTTTCCGGTGGTGAGAGAGTTTGCAAACGTATTTCCGGAGGAGTTACCTGGGATGCCACCGGAAAGGGAATTGGATTTTACTATAGACCTAAAACTAGGGACTGAACCGATAGCTAGGACGCCTTATCGGATGTTGACCCAGGAGTTACAGGAGTAGAGATTTCAACTGAAAGAATGGTTGGACCTAGGACTGATACATCTAAGTGTGTCACCGTGGGGTGCACCTGTTATTTTCATACGAAAGAAGGATGGGTCGTGGAGGCTCTATATTGACTACCATCAATTGAATAAGGCAACGATCAAGAATCGGTATTTGTTTCCGAGGATTGATGATTTGTTTGATCAGATGAAGGGTGCGATGGTGTCCTCAAAGATCGATTTTTGATCAGGGTATCACTAGTTACGGATCAAGGAGGATGATGTCCCTAAGAATGCCTTTAAGATGAGGTTTGGACATTACGAGTTTATTGTATTACCGTTTGGACTGACAAATTCCCCAGGGGTATTTATGAGTTTGATGAATGGGGTGTTCCTTGAGTACTTGAAAAAGTTTGTCCAAGTATTCATTGCTGATATTCTGATTTACTCTCAGACAATGGAGGAGCATGATGAGAACTTATGCTTGGTACTACAGTGTCTGCGAGAGCACAAATTGTATGGGAAATTGTCCAAATGCTCATTTTACCAATTGAATATTCACTACTTAGGGCATGTCATCTCCGGTAAAGGTATCGTCGTGGATCCCACAAAGGTCAAGGCTATTATGGAATGGCCTACACCGACGAATGTCCTGAAATTGCGTAGCTTCATGGGTTTAGCAGGATACTATTGATGGTTCGTCGAGGGATTTTCGAAGATAGAAAATCCGATCATGGAATTGCAGAAGAAAAGCAAGAAGTTTTTTTGGACCGAGAAATGAGCGGAAGCATTTCGGAGGCTCAAGGAGTTGTTGAAAACAACACCGATACTAAAGGTCCCTGACATGGACGTAGACTTCTTGGTATGCATTGACGCATCCAAGGAAGGCTTAGGAGGAGTCTTGATGCAAGACCGTCGAGTGATCGCTTACATCTCGAGGAAACTGAGAAGGCATGAGGAGAACTATGCGATGCATGATTTGGAGTTGTTAGCCATCGTATATGCCTTGAAGGTTTGGATACACTACCTTGTTGGATGAAAATTTGAACTAAATACTGACCACTGTGGACTACAACACATCTTTATGCAAATCAACCTGAACACGTGACAACAGCATTGGTCGGAATTAATTAGCGAGTATGACTTCGAGATTACTTACATAAAATGAACAATGAACTGAGTGGCATGTGCATTGAGTCAGAGACCACGCATCTTTTCAGTGGTGCCTCTTCAGATGAATCTACGTGAAAATATTCTAAATTTACAGTGTGATGATGACTGGTACAAAGAGGTCGAGGGTTTTATTGGACAAAACACGATGATGGTACCAAGATTTGAAGGATTTACATTTGACGACGATGGATTATTCAGGTTTAAAAATTGGATTTGAGTACCACTGAACGACGAGTTGAGGAGTTTTATCCTAAACGAGGCTCATAGAGTAGTGTACATGGCTCACCCAGGAGTCATGAAGATGAGGGAAGACCTTAAACCCTTATTCTTGTGGAAGGGAATGAAGGTAGATATAGTCAACTATGTGGCCAAATGTCTAGAATGTCAGCAGGTGAAGGCTGAACATAGACATCTAGTAGGATTACTACAGCCGCACGCTATTCTAGAATCAAAATGGGAGGTTATTTCGATGGAATTTATTGTTGGATTTCCACTGATGGCAAGAAGACATGACTCAATTTTCCTAGTAGTAAACACTCTAACAAGGAGTGCTCACTTTATTCTTGTGTGTATGACGTATCAGGCACCTGACATAGCTTTAGTTTTCATCAATGAGATTGTGAGGCTGCATGGCATACCTAAGAGGATTATATCCAATCACGTATCAGTGTTTACTGGATGATTTTGGACGAGTTTCCAAGAGCCCTTGGGGACCCAACTTAACTTAAGTATTGCGTACCACTCGAAGACTGACGGGAAAATTGAATGAATGAACCAGAACTTGGAGGAAATGTTGCGCATGTACATGATGGACCAACAAGAGCGTTGGGAATAATTCTTTCCACTGATGGAATTTGCTTATAACAATAGTTTCCAAAACACCATTAAGATGGTGCCTTTTGAGTTTCTTTATGGGTGACCGTGTCAGACGCCTATGAGTTGGGATTGGCTTGAGGATAGGGTCCTAGTGGGACCAGAAGTGATCCAAGAAATGGAAGAGAAAATGAAAACAATAAGACAAAGGATTACAGAAGTGCAGGATCGAAAAAAGAGTTATGCCAATGCGCACCGTATCGACTGTAGTTATGAGGTTGGCAATCGAGTCTTCTTGCGGGTTACACTGCATAAGAGTTTGATCAAGTTTGGAAAGGGAGCTAAAATATCTCCTAGGTTCATGGGACCTTTCGAGATCGTGGAAAGAAAGGGGCCCGTGGCCTATGGACTAGCCTTGCCTGATTCTTTGAGGTGTATTCACGACGTTTTTCACATATCTGTTTTGAGACATTATATTAGTGATCCTACACATGTTATTGACATGAGTTCTTTGCTAGTGTCGGACGAGGGGGATCTCATGGATTAGTCAATCCTCATCCTGGATCATCGCGTTCAATAGCTATGATGTCGAACAATAGATCAAGTCAAGGTCTAGTGGGACAACTATAGTTCGCACTGGGCGACCTGGGAGGATGCATATGATATGCGCTAGCAATTTCCATTTTTGTTTGATAGATAGACTTATGATACTGTGATACACATTATTTCGGCACTTATACTGTGAAACTTTGAGATGAAGTTTATACCAAGAGGAGTTGTATGTAACATCCCTCTCTTGCACACTGAGTGAACTTATTCCTTGAGGACACTTGCTCACAAGTGATCCGAATTATTATACTATTAAATGTTTGATTTTGATTATGAGGCGTTATGGGTTGATGACATTTTGTTTTACTGCATTGACATAGACAAGTTCTATTGACTTAGTTTTATTGAGTGTGCAGGATTTTGGACCTCGAGGATGCAAAGGCATCGATGAAACCCCTTGGACTCCGAATCGAGTCAGGGAGAGAACCATTGGGGTTTGATTGTTTTATATGTGATATTAGTGCATCTGATTAGATGATATGATTATGGATATATAAATGACATGATTCATTGATTATGAAGGCTCATGATAGATTTTCGACCAAACTCACATGTGGATTAGAGGGGTCACGCATGACTACCAGAGACGTTGAGGGAGAGGTGTGGACAATAGCCCTGCCTCAACCTACTAGCACTCCTGTCATGGATCAAACTGTAGGTTAACGTTTACCTAGTTCGAGAGGACCCATGATGTCATGAGGGAATATTGTGACAGTTGCTCACGATGATTCTAAGGGGTGCGCAATAAGGCGGGGACCTTATTCCTTAGAGGTCCTTAGTCTCCCACAAGTTCACCTAGCAGACTATTGACTCCAGGTTTTATTGATGTCTACAAGTCAGTCAAAACATGAGTCACACCCTTGGAGCACGTAGTGCGTCTTGAAGGGCACGTCATGCAAGGGAAACAGATGAGGCAAGTGGCACCCTTAGAGCACGTAGTGCATCTTGAAGGGCATGTCACGCAAGGGAAACAAATGAGGCGAGTGGCACCATTGGAGAACCTAGTGCGTCCTGAAGGGCACATCACGTTGTTAATGATAAATGAATGAACCTAGATTGCATTAGGACGAATAACATGATAAGAAAATTTTAAAACAATTTCCCTAATAAAATATCACCCAACATGAAAATTAAAGTCTAGGTCTAAATTATACTAGTGGCAGAATTTTTCTATCATTTTAAAAATAATAATAATAATAATATATATATATATATATATATATATATATATATATAATAAATAATGATGATAATCTTCATTAATCTTTTAACAAGAAGGGAGTAAGCAATTTAATTGATTCATAAAAATCTCTTGGGATAAAAATTAAAAAAGGGGGAATTAATTTTTTTATTATATTATGATAATTTAAAATTTATTAATTAAAAAGGGAAAAGGGAAAAAGTCAATTTCTACACCTGCCAAATTGAGTTCTAAATGAAAAGGGGAAAGAGGGAAACCTAAAATAATTAGGAAACTAGGAAAAGAGGGAAAGATTAAAAAGAAAGGGAAACACAAGGGAAAAAGTAGAAAGTCAAACTTAGTAAGGTATCTATCATTTAAGAACTTTCTAATTTAAACTGAACTAGCAAATTAATAATGGGGAAAGTCATTAAAATCTGTAAGGGAATTTGGGGACACCTAGGAGTGATTCTAGGAGTGACTCTAGGTGGGTGAAGGAAGTAAGGGTAATTAATTAATTAAAGAAATTGGTTTTTGGAGGAATGAGGGGGATGTGCGACACATGTACGGGGAGGAATTTTTATGAATTAATTTATTAAACATTAAATAAAATGGGATTTGGGAAAGTAAGGGACTTTGAAACTCTATATAATGGAGGGAGGAAAATGATAATGGATCTCTTCTGTTTTGCGTAACGTTACGTTGCAGAAATCTATACTTGACTGACTTAGCTTGTGGTAGTTGGGATACCTAGCTCGATGAGGATTGGTAGCTCAGCCTTGCAAGGCAAGCTGGGAGCTAGATGATCCTCTGCTTAGTGTGTGTGGCCCCTTTGTGGCTCTAGGGGCTAAGGGGGAAGAAGAGTTCCCCTAGCAATGGTTGGGAGGTACCAGTGAAGTCTCATTGGTCAGCAAGAGGGAGTTGCACAAAGCGCGCAGGACATCAACTTAGAGCGGGCGATTGGGAAATGGTATGCTTCCTTTATGTCTTCGTGGTAGATTGTTAGTATGATTTATGCTTTCAATTCAGTCTGCTTAATCAGGTAAAGAATATGATAGTATTAGTGTTCTAGTTGATGACTGAAATTTTCCCCGTCACCTTAGCTTGATGTTGATTGATTTCCCATGGCCTTCAATCCCTGCATGTCTGACCATCCCGTAGTTTATTGATTGATATGATTGCGGTTTATTTTTTCCTTCATCCCTAGCTCATCAATCTGTGCCTGAGCAGTCGGCTAGGAGCCTGATCTACGGTCGTCGCTTCAGCATTAATAGACCTATGGATCTCAACACCCTACTTTTCGATGCATGGATGATGAGCGAAGGATGTTTTTGCCCAGCCTTATAACCCTATTTATTGTTCCTGGTTGATTAACTACCTTGCTCTACGACTTAAATCTGCGTTTTTTTTAATATTGCTGAAAAATTTAGCTCTGCATTTTTATATAATGTTGGATGAATTTATTTCTGCATTGTCTTTTGTTGATGACACTTACTCCCATTGAACGACGATTTCCTTTTTCTTCTTATGCATTTCAATTATTGGAAGGCGATTTGCCATTTTAAGACTGAATTTGTGCATTTTAAGACTGCAATCTATTTCTTTGGGGAAGGGGTGAATTTTGCCCTGTGAATTGTATTTTCTGAAATTTCTTTCTTCCTCCATGAATTGTCGGTGCCTCACTAGTTAATGGGGGCATTGGGTGGGCGTTTTGTTTACCTATATGACTGTGATTTTCCAGCACTAGTCAAGATAACGATTCGCCATTTCCAGACTACCTTCGATGCTTGACTGAGTTTATATTTCATCTTGTTGCCTGGTGATCTAGCCACCTCTCAGGACTGCATTTTGTTTTACTTTTGGGGTGATTTTGTACCTTGATGAAGACTGAGTTTTTCATAAAAATTTACTGCTATTTGATTCTTGTTAATGCCCATGATTTTGCAATTAAATGATGTTGCGTTTTTCCTCTTAATGCCCACAATTTTGAAATTAAATGTGACTCTATTTTTCTTGTTAATGCCCATGGTTTTGTAATTAAATATGACTACATTTTTTCCTGTTATCGACGACGTTTTTTCCTTAATTGTTGATTGAGTTTTGCTAATTGTTTGGACCACGAAATTGCGTTAATGTTGACTGTGTTAGTTGTTGGCATGACCATGATTTGGAAAACGATTTTGCTTATATTAAATGATAGAAATGTAAATTTCCTTCTGCCATGTATGCACAATGATTTTGCTCATATATTAAATGATAGAAATGTAAATTTCCTTATGGCATGTCTACACAACGAATTTTCTCATATATTAAATGATAGCAATGTAAATTTCCTTCTGGCATGTTTGCACAACGATTTTGCTCTTATATTAAATGATAACAATGTAAATTTCCTTCTGGCATGTCTACACAGTGATTTTGATCTTATATTAATGATGGCAATGTAAATTTCCTTCTAGCATGTCTGCACAGTGATTTCGCTTATATATTAAATGATAGCATTGAAGTTTTCGTTCTAGTGCATTTTGCACAGCGATTGCTTTGTTTATTATTGATAGCCTATTCCAGATCTTACAATTATGTAATTAGAAGGTTGTAGTCCACAACAAAAAAATTTCCTCTATAATTTTAATTCAAACGTTATATCTATCATCTTCGGAGAAGATCCAATTGAGAAGCAATTAAAAAGTGATCAAGGAAATTGTAATTGAATTAGGATGAATGGGAGATAATTTATAGCATCGAAAATTGACTTGCATAATTACGTTTCCTAATTGTGAACTGATGATAATATCATATATTCATAAGAAGAATAACCTTAAGGAGGTCATATACATATAATCCAACCAACTAACCAGCGTAATATTTGTAAATGATTTTACTAAATACAATAACAGTAAGGAGAGTAGAGATTGAATATCTTGATTGTATACCAGTAAAGAATGATAACTTTAAGGATGTATATATATAAACAACCAATGTGTGTGTGTGTGTGTGTGTGTGTGTATACATTGGTTGTTTACGAATTTATTGTTTCTTTCAAAGTTAAATCCATCTTAACAATTTCACCACAATACTGTAACATAAACTTAATCACTAGAATTTAATTCATGATCACTTGTTAGTGGTGATTAATTTCAGAATGCCAATTTAGATTGTCCTTAATGTTAATTTAAATTAACGTGTATTGACAATTATGATGGCCTGAAAAGAAAGGGAACACAGCTCTGATAGTTAGGGTTTTCTCGACAGACTAGGGTTCTGCAGATCTCTCGCGCTGCGGGGGTCCAGCAATGGCCCCAATGGGGCTCATATCACCCAAGGGAGGAGGGCCGGCAGGCGGCTCTTACAATCAAGCCATAGTAGGAGGCAAGGGTGCTGAGAGGTCTAAGTGGCCGACCTTTGAGCCACCACCAGACCTGTATTCGAAAATATTGGAAGAAGACACGTTCAAGGACTGAGAAATGGAGATCGACCCCGAGAAAGAAGCTTCTTCCCCCGCAACGTCATCTCCATGGTTGCCTGGTAAGTGTATTCCACAAGCACCACAAGCCCCAAAGTATGTGATTATCTCACCATGCATAGAAGAGCAAAAGAAATTCATGAGAGATTATGCCCTAGTGGGGAAGTTCCTAGGGTTATGGCCCTCAGAACAGGATCTGATCAAATGGATCCAATACTGGTGGAAGCCAAAGGGTCACTACAAATTACAATTAGGATCCAAGGGCTTCTTTACAGTAATCTTCTACAACCTTGAAGACCGTAACCGCATCTTTGATGGAGGGCCATATTTCTTCAACTCGATAGGCCTTTTCCTGTGTTTCTGGACGGAGAAGTTCAGTCCTGAAAATGAGGACTTTGCTCATGCGCCTGTATGGATAAGATTATATTCTCTTCCACATGAGTTTTGGCTAGAGGAGGTCCTGGCGGGTATCGGCAATACCATTGGAATCTATGTCAAGTCATCCGAGGCCACCAAGCAAAGGCGTTACACCTCCTATGCTCAAATCTGCATATACCTAAATATAACTAAGCTGCTCCTTGGTTCCATCATACTGGAATATCACGATGAGGATTGGATCCAGACCATCGACTACGAGCACATTCCATTTCGATGTCGGAGATGCCACGAGCACGGCCACCTCTTTAGAGAAAGCCCCCTCAACAATGCTCACAAGGAAGGAAACCCAGACAACAGTAAATACAAGGATGACTTCACTCAACCCACGGGGAAAAGAAGACCAGGAGGAAGAAGACAACCAGCCCAGGTAAGTAAATATCCCTCAACTAGCAATAGATTTATAGCTCTGCAAGACCAACCAGAAAACCCTGCAAGCCACTTATAGCCTAATGAGTCACCGCCGGCTAATGGATCTCATACGACCAAACAAGGGGAGGACAATACCCCTCTGAGCAAGGAACTAGAAATTACCCCCCCAAACGCGAATCAGGAATCGCAATATCCTTTGGATACAGAGGACAGAGATGCGGAAATGGAGCTGGAAGAGCCAGATTTAGTAGGGGTCGATCTGGTACACCTTGAGCATGCATATAGGCAGCAGAAACTATACACAATACCCAGAGATCAATTACGAAAAGTGCATAAAGTCTTCCTCAACTCCTCTATTGGATCCTCGGTAAGAGCCAGTCAAGGGTTGGGAATACAAAGTAGTCAATCAAAGAGCACCGATAAATCCCAGAAAGATGAGAAGAAAAGAGGGCGGAAATCCACCAACAAGCTTATTCAAGAAATTGGACATTTCATGGTAAACTCAGGGAAAATCCACCTGATCTCGGATAGCTTCCCTCCTCTACCCCCCCCCTCGTCATCATGAATATTATTTCATGGAATATCAGAGGCCTTAATGGGCGTAGCAAGAAAAAATTTCTACAAGATCTGATTATTGCGGAAAAACCTGATATAGTTCTTCTGCAGGAAACAAAATGTGCCTCAGAAGATGTGGACAAATTACTCCCCTATTGTTGGAAGCAGGGGGCAGTTGTTTCAGTAGGAGCCATAGGTACAGCAGGGGGACTGGCTATCCTTTGGAATACAAGTTCAATACTGCTAGAAAACTTCATGGCTACAAGAGGGTCCATCACCACGGACTACAGACTCATCGGTTCTAATAAACCAGGACACTTAACTAATGTATATGGTCCAACCAGCATAGGGGAGAAGGCCGCCTTCCTTAGGAATCTGGAATTCCTAGCCACCTTAAATCAGCACAATAAATGGATTATAGGAGGGGATTTTAATATCATCCGCAGCTTGGAAGAGAAAAGGGGAGGCTCCAGAAGACTGGACCAAGAAACCAACAACTTCAATAGCTTCATAGATAACCACCGCCTCATCGACCTGGAAACCATTAATGGCACTCATACCTGGACAAACAGAAGAACTTGTTGGATCATGTTATCATTGATGCCAATGGTTTGTCATTGATGCCAATGGTTTGATTACTTGGGAGATTGTTGGATCATATGTGATTGATGTAAATGGTTTGGTTTGATTGATGTCATTGGTTGATGTCAAGTAATTGATTGATATGATTCCCTTGA